>JAJQXZ010000030.1:165000-215000 GCA_021613375.1 Megaleporinus macrocephalus | reverse complement strand
GTAAGTGTGTGTATGTGTGTGCAAGTGTGTGTGTGTGTGTGTTGCTGGGTGTAAGATTTTGTGTATGTGTGTGTGTGTGGTTGCTGGGTGTGTGAGTGTGTGTGTAAGTGTGTGTGTGTGTGTAAATGTGTGTGAGTGTGTGTGTGTGTAAGTGTGTGTGTGTGTGTTGCTGGGTGTAAGTGTGTGTGTATGTGTGTGTGTCTGTGGTTGCTGGGTGTGTGAGTGTGTGTGTGTGTGTGTGTTTGTAAGTGTGTGTGTGTGTGTAAGTGTGTGTATGTGTGTGTGTGTGTGTGAGTGTGTGTGTGTGTGTAAGTGTGTGTGTATGTGTGTGTAAGTGTGTGTGTGTGTGTTGCTGGGTGTAAGTGTGTGTGTATGTGTGTGTGTGTGTGTGGTTGCTGGGTGTGTGAGTGTGTGTGTGTAAATGTGTGTATGTGTTTGTAAGTTTGTGTGTGTGTGTGTAAGTGTGTGTGTGTTGCTGGGTGTAAGTAGGACAGGAGCTAAAGGGCACCGCTGACTCTGAGTCACTGTCCTCGTGTGCTGTCTGGTCTCTGCTCTGCTAGCGGCTCCGGCTGCCCGCTGTGTGTTTCTGTGCTGGTTTATAAAAACATATGGATTTGTTCTCCTTCTGCTCCAGGTTCCTCACTGTTCTTCTTAAAGGCTGTGGATCGTTATTAGTTGTTGAACTCCTGCACGTCTGGCTGTCGGGGTCAGCGCTTGGCTACTGACTCCGAGAGTCGGAATGCTTGGAATTCTCTGTGTTTCTCCGACGTGGGCCTCAGGGACGTGCTGATGGAGGCGTGTTAGGAAGTTTAAGTAGTGAGAGTTTCTTAATGACTGGTTTAAACAGCAGTGCTGCTCACAGAACAGCAGCACCTTGTTCAACCTCTGCGGTCCATCTTAAGTAGGACTGAGTAATTACTAAGGACTGAGCATCTACTGAGGACTGAGTATCTACTGAGGACTGAGTATCTACTGAGGACTGAGTAACTACTGAGGACTGAGTAACCACTGAGGACTGAGTATCTACTAAGGACTGAGTAAATACTGAGGACTGAGTAACTTCTGAGGACTGAGTAACTACTGAGGACTGAGTATCTACTGAGGACTGAGTATCTACTGAGGACTGAGTATCTACTAAGGATTGAGTAACTACTGAGGACTGAGTAATTACTGAGGACTGAGTATCAACTAAGGACTGAGTAACTACTAAGAACTGAGTAACTACTGAGGACTGAGTAACTACTGAGGACTGAGTAACTACTGAGAACTGAGTAACTTCTGAGGACTGAGTAACTACTGAGGACTGAGCAACTTCTAAGGACTTAGTAGCTACTAAGGACTGAGCAACTACTAAGAACTGAGTAACTACTGAGGACTGAGTAACTACTGAGGACTGAGTATCTACTGAGGACTGAGTAACTACTGAGGACTGAGTAATTGAATAATAGAGTGACTGCTGAGGTCTGAGTAACTACTGAGGACTGAGTAGCTACTGAGGACTGAGTAACTACTGAGGACTGAGCAACTACTAAGGACTGAGTAACTACTAAGAACTGAGTAACTACTGAGTGAGTAACTACTGAGAACTGAGTAACCTCTGAGGACTGAGTAACTACTGAGGACTGAGTATCTACTGAGGACTGAGTAACTACTGAGGACTGAGTGTCTACTGAGGACTGAGTAACTACTGAGGACTGAGTAGCTACTAAGGACTGAGTAACTACTGAGGACTGAGTAGCTACTGAGGACTGAGTAACTACTGAGATCATCATCCCACTGACTGAACACACCTGATCATCATCCTACTGACTGAAACACCTGATCATCATCATCCCACTGACTGAACACACCTGATCATCATCATCCCACTGACTGAAACACCTGATCATCATCATCCCACTGACTGAAAACACCTGATCATCATCATCCCACTGACTGAAACACACCTGATCATCATCCCACTGACTGAACACACCTGATCATCATCATCCCACTGACTGAAACACCTGATCATCATCCCACTGACTGAAACACCTGATCATCATCCCACTGACTGAACACACCTGATCATCATCATCCCACTGACTGAAACACCTGATCATCATCCTACTGACTGAAACACCTGATCATCATCACACTGACTGAAACACCTGATCATCATCATCCCACTGACTGAAACACCTGATCATCATCACACTGACTGAAACACCTGATCATCATCCTACTGACTGAAACACCTGATCATCATCATCCCACTGACTGAAACACCTGATCATCATCCCACTGACTGAAACACCTGATCATCATCCCACTGACTGAACACACCTGATCATCATCATCCCACTGACTGAAACACCTGATCATCATCCTACTGACTGAAACACCTGATCATCATCACACTGACTGAAACACCTGATCATCATCATCCCACTGACTGAAACACCTGATCATCATCACACTGACTGAACACACCTGATCATCATCACACTGACTGAAACACCTGATCATCATCCCATTGACTGAAACACAGAGATCAGGTGTGTGCTTTTGTTCAGTCAGTGTGATGATGATGATCAGGTGTGTGTTTGTGTTCAGGTTCTGCTGGTACTGAATGTTCTGTGGGGTTTGTGTTCTCAGAGCTCTGCCCGGGATGATGCAGTGGGTTCGTTCTCAGAGACCCGGCGAGAGCGGCGTGAACATCATCACGGCTGATTTCGTGGAGCTGGGCGACTTCATCAGCGCCGTCATCACCCTCAACTATTACCTAGGAGACGACGAGGAGAACTCCACCTGAACCACCCAGCACCCCGTCCTGCTCTCTATCTATCTCTCTCTCTCTCTATCTCTCTCTCTCTCTATCTCTCTCTCTCTCTGTGTAACTTTCTCTCTATCTCTATCTCTCTCCCTCTCCCTCTCCCTCTCTCTCTCTCTACCTCTCTCTCTCTCTCCCTCTCTTTCTCTCACTCTCTGCAACTCTCTTTCTCTCTTTCTCTCTGTGTTATGTGTGGGGGGGTAGTTGCTCCTCCTCTCTGATGTATTTAGGGCTAATATGATGTGTGCTGGGTGGTGAAGGACGAGTGGTGGAGGACGGTGGAGAAGGACGGGTGGTGGAGGCTGCTGGTGGAGGACGGTGAAGAAGGACGGGTGGTGGAGGACGGTGGAGAAGGATGGTGGAGAAGGACAGGTGGAGAAGGACGGTGGAGAAGGACAGGTGGTGGAGGACGGTAAAGAAGGACGGGTGGAGAAGGATGGTGGAGAAGGACAGGTGGAGAAGAACAGGTGGTGGAGGACTGGTGGAGAAGGACGGGTGGAGAAGAACAGGTGGAGAAGGACGGGTGAAGAAGGACGGCTGGTGAAGGACGGGTGGAGAAGGACAGGTGGTGGAGGACGGGTGGAGAAGGATGGGTGGTGGAGGACAGTGGAGAAGGATGGGTGGAGAAGGACGGTGGAGAAGGATGGTGGTGAAGGACGGGTGGTGAAGGACGGGTGGAGAAGGACGGTGGTGAAGGACGGGTGGTGGAGGACGGTGGTGAAGAACAGGTGGTGGAGGACGGGTGGAGAAGGACGGTGGTGAAGGACGGGTGGTGGAGGACGGGTGGAGAAGGACGGTGGTGAAGGACGGGTGGAGAAGGACGGTGGTGAAGGACGGGTGGTGGAGGACGGGTGGAGAAGGACGGTGGTGAAGGACGGGTGGTGGAGGACGGTGGAGAAGAACAGGTGGTGGAGGACGGGTGGAGAAGGACGGTGGTGAAGGACGGGTGGTGGAGGACGGGTGGAGAAGGACGGTGGTGAAGGACGGGTGGTGGAGGACGGGTGGAGAAGGACGGTGGTGAAGGACGGGTGGTGGAGGACGGGTGGAGAAGAAGGGAATGGTTCTGGACTTTGAGTTTGCGTGTGTGTTTTTCAGAGTAAATGATCCTGTTGTTCCTGTGTTCTCCTGCGTGTGGCGCTGTAGTGCAGGTAGTAGTGCGTGCGGTCTGCTGTCCCGGCTGCTCCGCTCGCAGTAACAGTGACATGTTGAGCTCGTCTGCTGGGCGTTGGTGTCGTCTGTGCAGTGAGTGCGATGATTGTGTAACAGGTTGACCTGCTGTGGTGTTACTCGCCGGTCACTCCTCTGTCCACGCCTGCGGTCAGTCCTGACCGGTGTTCTATTAATCTCTTACTCCGCTCACTCTTCTATTCTGTTTCCACGTGCATGACATCAGCTATGACATCACACCGCCGTGCTCGGCCGCGCCGTCCAGTTCACACATTAACTTTACAGTCAAGAAGCTAACCAGCAACGTTCCAGCTAGCCGAGGCTAATTAGCCTGATTAGCGCTGGAGCTATAGAGCCCCATCCCTGTAGCTGCAGCGCTAATCTCTCGTGTCTCAGCTGCGGTGGGCGTGGCGTCCCCTCGTGTCTCGGCTGCGGTGGGCGTGGCGTCCCCTCGTGTCTCGGCTGACACTGAGTGGTTATATCAGCTAATACGCTGCTGCTCACAGCTCAACTTAGAGATACAGCGTCTCCTCTCCATCACCAGAGCAGTCCTATCTGCTACTCCTAAACCGAGTCTCAGGGTCCGTCTCAATCCTAGTGAGTGTGTAAGTAGGCTGTCTAGGTAGTGAGTGTGTAAGTAGGCTGTCTAGGTAGTGAGTGTGTAAATAGGCTGTCTAGGTAGTGAGTGTGTAAGTAGGCTGTCTAGGTAGTGAGTGTGTAAACAGATTACTGAGACGCTCTAGTTAGAGAGAGACTGCGTCACGGCTTGTTCCCGCTCACTGCAGCACGCCACCGGGGGTTTAGCTGGTTGCTAAGCTACCGGCCCGCATCCAAAACAATAGCCCGAGTCTAAAAACTCCTCTAGTATAAATGCTAATGTCTGGAGTATAAAGTGTAAATGGTGAAGGACTCGTTACAGAGTTGATAATTAAAAACTGTTTTGTGTGATTTTATGACCAGAAACACATTAAAACTCCAGAGAATCAAAATAATCACATTTTAAAACCACTTCACTGCTCCTAGATCAGCCTGCACTGCATCATGGGATTGTCTTAGCGGCTGAGGAAGAGTTCACTACTTCTTAAAATCAGGTCTAAATAAGGTTCCTCAGTAGCAGTATGTTTAAGGTATGTAAGAATTGGGACAGTCTACATGTAGGGAGTGTGCTATGATGTAATATGCTGCCTATGTAGGAGCTCACTAGGATTTGAGACAGACCCTCACTGTCTCCACTACTGAACACTTACAGCTGGGTTCATTTAACTTGTGAAATATTCTTGTCACCCTTAACGACAATCGCTGAGATCGTGTGTAAGGCTCATCAGGTGTTGTACAGTGTGTTACTGCATGTAGCTGCTAATGTCCATCGTTTCTCTGTAACATCAGTCAATGTTCTGCAACTCCAAGAAAATCATAAATCTGGTGTACAATAAATGTAAATACTGCACTCGAGCCTGACCGTGTTCTTTCCTTCCTACACCTCCGCTCAGCCCGTCCTCCGAATGTGCCGCGGCCCTGTTTCAGATCTTATTTGCTAATGTCTGCTGTCAGGCTGAAGAGCTTCTTCAAGAATTAGTGGTGAGTAAGAACACTATGAATGCAAATCACCAACATTCACAGCAGGACAATCTGTCATGCCAAAAAAACTAACAATCCAGCGAGCGGCGCCTGGCGTCCCTCAGGGCTCCGCCGCAATTTCCCCACTACAAAACGAGCCGCAACTTTTTGGAAGCCGTTCAGATGCAAACGACGAGAACATTCACGTAGAGCGGCGGAGGAGGACCGCGCCCTGTTTCAGTGGTCAGCTAATTCCTCTCCTTTCTGATGCTGGTAACGCTCCACGGCCTCGTCACACGTTTCCTCAATTACAGCAATTCACTGCTGGCAGAGTCGGCGCCGCGCAGCTGCGAGAGCTTTTCCATTTCAAACACAACCTGCCCCTCCTGGCAGCCGCGCTGGGTTTCAAATCCTGCTTCACGTTCAGGCTGGAGGAGAGATCTGGCTCCGGCACCACGGGGCCACACTCTCCTATCACGGCTCACTGCAGGAGATAAGAGTTTTAATGTATGTTAATCAGAGTCGCACACCTGAATGAACGCCAGCGTGGTCTGTACACCCTACACCCTAATATCTAAACACTAAAACACAGACTCTGTTCCCTACACCCTAAACCCTACACCCTACAGCCTACACTCTAAACTCCACACCCTATCCCCTACACCCTTATATCTAAACACTAAAACACAGACTCTGTTCCCTACACCCTAAACCCTACACCCTACAGCCTACACTCTAAACTCCACACCCTATCCCCTACACCCTTATATCTAAACACTAAAACACAGACTCTGTTCCCTACACCCTAAACCCTACACCCTACACCCTATCCCCTACAGCCTATACTCTAAACTCTACACCCTATCCCCTACACCCTAATATCTAAACACTAAAACACAGACTCTGTTCCCTACACCCTAAACCCTACAGCCTACACTCTAAACTCTACACCCTATCCCCTACACCCTTATATCTAAACACTAAAACACAGACTCTGTTCCCTACACCCTAAACCCTACACCCTACACCCTATCCCCTACAGCCTATACTCTAAACTCTACACCCTATCCCCTACACCCTTATATCTAAACACTAAAACACAGACTCTGTCCCCTAGACCCTAAACCCTACACCCTATCCCCTACACTCTAAACTCTACACCCTATCCCCTACACCCTTTTATCTAAACACTAAAACACAGACTCTGTCCCCTACACCCTAAACCCTACACCCTATCCCCTACACCCTTATATCTAAACACTAAAACACAGACTCTGTTCCCTAGACCCTAAACCCTACACCCTACACCCTATCCCCTACACTCTAAACTCTACACCCTATCCCCTACACCCTTATATCTAAACACTAAAACACAGACTCTGTCCCCTACACCCTAAACCCTACACCCTATCCCCTACACCCTTATATCTAAACACTAAAACACAGACTCTGTTCCCTACACCCTAAACCCTACAACCTACACCCTATCCCCTACACCCTACACTCTAAACTCTACACTCTATCCCCTACACCCTAATATCTAAACACTAAAACACAGACTCTGTTCCCTACACCCTAAACCCTACACCCTACACCCTATCCCATACACCCTACACTCTAAACTCTACACCCTATCCCCTACACCCTTATATCTAAACACTAAAACACAGACTCTGTCCCCTACACCCTAAACCCTACACCCTATCCCCTACACTCTAAACTCTACACCCTATCCCCTACACCCTTTTATCTAAACACTAAAACACAGACTCTGTCCCCTACACCCTAAACCCTACACCCTATCCCCTACACCCTAATATCTAAACACTAAAACACAGACTCTGTCCCCTACACTCTAAACCCGATTCCCTAATCTCCAATTCCTAACACATATACACTATACCCTACTCCCTAAACCATATTCCCTAATCTCCAATCCCTAACACATATACACTATACCCTACTCCCTAAACCATATTCCCTAATCTCCAATCCCTAACACATATACACTATACCCTACACCCTAAACCATATTCCCTAATCTCCAATCCCTAACACATATACACTATACCCTACTCCCTAAACCATATTCCCTAATCTCCAATCCCTAACACATATACACTATACCCTACTCCCTAAACCATATTCCCTAATCTCTGATCCCTAACACATATACACTATACCCTACACCCTAAACCATATTCCCTAATCTCTGATCCCTAACACATATACACTTACCCTGTTCACCCTAAACCATTTTCATTAATCTGCGATCCCTTTAACTTATACACTATTACCCTTATTCCCTTAAACCTTATTCCTAATCTCCATTACCCTAACACATATAAAACTATACCCTACACCCTAAACCTTATTCCCCTAACTCTCCAATCCTTACTCATTTTAACTCTATACCTTAATCCCTAAACCATATTCCCTATCTATGTTCCCATAACACCTATTCTCTATTACCTACTCCCTATTCTTATTTCCGATTTCTCCAATCCCTAATACACATATTACACTATACCCCCCTTACTCCCTTTACCTTATTCCCTAATCTCTGATCCCTTACAACATATACACTATACCATATACTCCCTATACCAATTCCCTATTCTCCTTCACATAACACATATACACTATACCCTACTCTTTTTTTTAATCAATATTCCCTAATCTCCCAACCCGTAATCACATATACACTATACCCTCTCCCTTTAACCTTATTCGCTAATCATACGATCCCTACACCTGTACACTTAACCCTACTCCCTTAACCATATTCCCTATTCTCAATCCCTAAACATATAAACTATACCCTTCTCCCTACAACCAATCTCTTACCTATTCTCAATATCCCTAACTCAGATAAAACTTTCTCTACTTCCCTAAACCATATTCCCTAATCTGCCGATCCGCCCTAACACATTTACTATATTTACATAATCCCTAAACCATATTCCATATTCTCCCAATCACTAACACATTACCATATACCAACCACACTAAACCTTATTCCATTATCTCCTATTCCCTATCTCTATGAACACTATACCATACTCCCAAAACATATTTCCCTTATCTCTGATCCCTCTAACACTTTTACACTTACCCTACAACTAAACCATAATCCCTAATCTCCAATCCCTAACACATATACACTATACCCTACTCTAAACCATATTCCCTAATCTCTAGATCCTAAACATTACACTATACCCTCTCCCTAAACTATATTCCCTAATCTCTGATCCCTATCACATATACACTATACCCTACACCCTAAATCCATATTCCATAATTCCATCCATTACACATATACATATACCCTACTCCCTAAACCATTTCCTTATCTCTGATCCCTAACAAATATACATCTATACACACTCCCTTAACCTATTTCCACTAAGCTCCGAATCCCTAACACTAATACACTTTACCCTACACCCTAAACCATATTCCCTAATCTCCAATCCCTAAACATTATACACTATTACCCTACTCCTAAAACCATATTTCCCTTATCTTGATCCCTAACACATTACACTATACCCTCTCCCTTAACCATATTCCCTAATCTTCCGGATCACTAACACATATACACTATACCATTCTCCCTTAACCATATTTCCACTAAATCTTCTGATCCCTAACACATATACACTTTACCCTTCACCTAAAAACCATCTTTACCTAATCTCCAATCCCTCAACACATAACACAAATATACACTCATACCCTTATTCCCTAACATATTCCTCAATCTCCAATCCCTACAATTAAACACTATACCCTTCTCCTAAATCCATATCCCTTATCTCTGATCCCTATAACATTACCATTCCCTAAATACCTAAACCATATTCCCTATCTCCAATCCCTAACACATTATACACATACCCTACTCCCTAAACCTATTCGCTAATCTCTGATCCCTAAACATATACACTATACCCTAATCCCTAAAACATATTCCCTAATCTACAATCATTAACACATATACTCTATATTAAACTCCCTATATAAAACCATATTCCCAAAATCTTTTTCCTTGATCCCTAACACATATTATATACACTATACCTATTCCCTAACCATATTCCTTATCTATGCTCCCTAACAACATATACACTATTACCTACCCCTAAACCATTTCCCTAATCTCCGGATCCTAACACATATACATTACCCTAATCCCTAAACCATATTCAATATCTCAATCCCTTCACTATCCACATTACCCTAATCCACTAAAACATATTCCCTTATCTCTGATCCTAACACATATCCACTATACCCTACACCCTAAACCATATTCCCTAATCTCTGATCCCTAACACAAACTCTATTCACTACACTCTAAACACTATACTCTAATTCTTAACACATAGACACCCTCCCAGTGTCCTAGACATAGTCCGTCCTCAGTAGCTGTGGGAGATGAATATTATTATTCCGAGTCGTGTGACTGATTAAATGTTGAATGTTGTAATGTGGTCAGGAGACGAGGCTCGATCTCCTGGAATTCTGGGAGATAATGGAGGTGACGACACTGCCAAAAATAAGTCCACTACATTTCTCACAGCCGTTTGGAACAAAAGCAACAAAATCAATAAGCAGAGCTCAGTAACGCTGTACCTCCAGCCTGCTCCCCATAATCACTGTAATAAAGCCCATATCACGATTACTGGAATTAATAATAATAATAATAATAATAATAATAATAACATGTTTGATGGACGGACTGTATGATTTATTGATCATTAATGATCTGAACAGCTTCTGTGTGTTTGTGTGATTTTGCTGATGCGTGTTCACTTCAGTGCAGACAAATAAATCACCAAAAGCTCTCTGTGCTCGATTAGAGGGTCTAGACCCTATGCCCTGTGTCCCATCTGTATCACCTATACTAGCCCTTAAAACCCTGTTACCTAGATCATAGTCACTATGACACGTCCCCTAAACCCCAACCCTCTTACCTATATACCCCTAACCCCAACCTCTATACTCTATCTCCTTAAACCCCATATCCCTCTAACTATTTCACCTATCAGACACTAATAACCTCTAACTCTATCACCTAAACCCCAACCCTCTAAACTCTATCCCCTAGACCCTAACCCTCTAAACTCTATCACCTAAACCCCAACCCTCTAAACTCTATCCCCTAGACCCTAACCCTCTACTTAATCTATACCGAGACAAAAACCCTCTTAAACTCTATCACCTTACCCCAACCTCTAAACTCTATCCCCCTAGTCCCAAACCCATCATATAATCTATCCCTAAAACCATATCCCTCTAAAATCTTATCCCCTAAACCCTAACCCTCTATCTCTATCCCTAAACCCTAACCTCTCTTAATACTCTAGCAAAATATAACCTAAATCCCATTGTCCATGTCTACCAAATCAATCTTACACATTGTAATTACTAGGAAAACCCAACCAGTGGGTGCTACACCTTATCACCACCACTGTAAACACCATCTGAACATCATTTCACATCAAAACATTCTCAATTACTCTGTTTAAATGGCAATTGTGGAATTTTCAGTGGAATGTAGAAAAATGAGTGGAATTTATCTTCCTGCGTCAGCTTCATCCAAACCCGACGCGCTGCACTTATATAAACACAGCAGCAGCACCTTAATCCCATCATTCAATCACTAATAATCCACAGAACACTCTTCAGGATTTGCTGTGATGTGAGTGCGGAGGTGTAGCGCTGCAGACAGAGTGTTTCAGCACAACGCTGTTGGAGTGGAGGTCCGCAGTGGGCGTCAGTCAGTGATGTAAACATTAGTCAGTGTCGGCCCTGACTATGAGGGGACTCTGTCTGACCGCTCTGCGTTCCAGTGCCAAACTCCACTGCCAGAACCACATCTACAAACAAACAGATTTAAATAATAAACGACGGAGGAGCTCGTCTCGGTGCAGAAGAGAGAAACAGATGTAAATTAAAACCCACACAGTCGCGCGGAAACCAGCGGAGGATCTGCGGAGACTCAATGACGAACCAACGACACAAACATAACAGACCAGATCGGAAATCCAGTGAAGAAACCCAAACAACACAATCCACACAACACACAACACACATATACACACAATATAACCACATACACAACACACACTCACACACACAACCACACACAACACCACACACACACACTATATACACACACACCACACATATACACACATACACACACATACACTCAACACACATACACACACACATTTACAACACACTACCACATATTATTCACACATAATACAACATACACACAAATACACACAACATTAATACACACTCACACACACACACACACATATACACACACACATATATACACTCAACACTCATATACACACACATATACACACACACACATTTACACACACACAGACATATACACACCACCAAACATATAACACACACACACTATATTACACTCACACATAATATACACACAACCAAATATACACACATACACACACATACACACACACACATTACACACACACATATACACAACACATACACACACATATACACACACACATATACACACACGCACACACCCTCACACACATATAAACCATTACACACGCACATTATATACAACACACACATATAAACATACACACACCACACATATATACCACACACCACACATATAAACAATATACACACATACACACACATATAACACACACCACACACATATACAACACAATATACAACCATACACACACATTAAACCCACACACACACATTTTATATACACACCCACCCATATACACACATACACACACATACACACACACACAATAGACACACACATATACACACAAATACACACACATATACACCACACTATACACCACACACACATATACACAACACACATATATACACACACAACAGATACACACACATACACAACACACACATTACACACACACACATACACAAAACACACTATATACACCACACACACACACATAATTATACCACACTTACACACAGATACACACACACACACAAAATATACACAATACACTACAGATCACACACACACATTACACACACACATTACAAACATACACACAACATATACACACACAATATACACTATACACACACATATATACACACACACATATAAACCCTGCTACATTTACACTAAACCCTAACTCCTACATTTACACTAAACCCTAACCCCTCATTCACACTAAACCTAACCCCCTACATTTACACCTAAAACACTAACTCCTACATATACACTTAAACCCTAACCTCTACAATAACACTAAAAACTAACCTCCTACATTTACAAAAACCCTACTCTACATTTACACTAAACCCTAACACCCACATTAAACTAACACTAACCCCTACATTTACACTATAACCCTAATCTCTACTTTACACTAACCGCCTAACCTCTTATTTACACTAAAACCCTAACCTTCTACATTTACACTAAAAAATAAACCCCTACATTTACATTAAAACCCTAACCCTACATTTACACTAAACCCTAACCCCAACATTTTTACACTAAACCCTAACCTTACATTTACACTAAAACACTAACTCCTACTTTACCACTAAACTCTAACTCTTACATTTTAACTCACCCCTAACATCTATATTTACACTAAACCATAATGCGACAATTACACTAAACACTAACTCCGTATATTTACACTAACCCTATCTCATACATATTTCCTAAACCCTAACTCATACATTTACACTAAACACTAGGACTCCTACATTTAAATAAATCTTAACCCCTACATTTACACTAAAACCTAAGCTCTACATTTTACACTAAACCTAACTCCTACATTTACACTAACCTACCTCCTACATTTCACTAAACTAACCTCTAATTAACACTAAACACTAATCCTACATTTACACTCAACTTAAAACCCCTACATTTACACTAATCCACTAACCTCTACATTTACACTAAAACCCTAACTACTACATTTACACAAAAACCTAAGTCCTTTACATTTCCACTAAACCCTAACTCCTTTATTTTACATAAACCTAACTTCTACATTTACACCTAAACCTAGCCCCTAATTCACACTAAACCCTAACCTTCACATTTCACTAAACCCTAAACTCTATATTTACACTAACCCTAACCCCCTACATTTACACTAAACCCTAAACCCTCTACTTTTACACTATACACCCTAATCTGAAGTCTAACATCTACACTAATCCCTAACTCCTACATTTACACTAAACCCTAACCTATTACATTTACATACACCTTAAACTGCTTACATTTACACTCAACCCTAAACCCCTACATTTACACTAAACACCTAACCCCTTCATTAACACAAACCCTAACTCCTAAGCATTTACACTTAAACCCTAACCCCTACATTACACTAAACCTAACTTTCCTACATTTACACTAAACCCTAACCTCTACATTACACTAAACCCTAACTCCTACATTTACAGCTAAACGAACACCTCTAATTTACACTAAACCTTAACCTCTAAATTTACCTAAACCCTAACCTCCTACATTTACCACCTAAAACCCTAACTCCTACATTTACCACTAAATCACTAACTTTACACATTTACACTAAATCCCTTTCTCCTTACATTTACACTAAACCTATACCCTACATTTTCACTAAAAAACTAACTCATACATTTAAACTAATCTTAACCCTTACATTACACTTAACCCTAAGCTCTAATTTACTCAAAACCCTAAAGCTCTACAATTTACACTAAACCCTAACTACTACATTTACATTCTAAACCCTAGCTCTACATTAAACACTAAACCACTAACTCGTACATTTACACTTAACCTTAAGTCCTACATTTAAACTAAACCCAACCCTATTTACACTAAAACCCTAACTCCTACATTTACACTAAACCCTAACCCCTACATTTAACTAAAAACTACTCCTACATATAAACTAAATCTTAACCACTATAATTTACACTAAACTAAGCTCTACATTTACACAAAACCCTAAACACCTACATTTACACTAACCCTAACTACTACATTTACACTTAAACCCTAGCCTCTACATTAACACTCTAAACACTAACTCTACATTTTGCACTAACCTATAAGTCCTAAATTTAATCTTAAACCTTACCCTACATTTTACACCTAAACCCTTACTCCTACATTTACCACTACAGCCTAACTCTCATTAACACTGAACACTAACTCCTACATTTACCTTAAACCCTAACCCTCAATTACACTAAAACCTAACTCTACATTTACACTAAACCCTAACTCCTACATTTACCTTTAACCCTAACTCCTACATCTTTACACTAATCACTAACTCTTACATTTACACTAAACCACTAAACCCTACACTTACACTAAAACACTAACCCCTACATTTAAACTAAAACCCTAACTCCTACATTTACATAAACACTAACTCCTACATTTACAATAAACCCTAACTCCTACATTTACACTAACACTAACTCCTACATATACACAAAACACTAACCTCTACATTTACACAAAACCCTAAACTCCTACATTTCACTAAACCTAACCCCTACATTACACTCAAACCCTAACCTCTACATTTACACTAACCCTAACTCTACATTTACACTAAACCCTAACCCTACATTTACACTTAAACCCTAACTCCTACATTTACACTAAACCCTAACCCCTACATTTACACTAAAAACTAACTCCTACATTTTTAAACTAAATCTTAACCCCTACATTTACACTAAACCTAGCTCTAAATTTACACAAACCCTAAATTACATTTTACAAATAAACCCTAACTACTCATTTACACTAAACCCTTAGCCTCTCACATTAACACAAAACACTAACTCCTACATATACACTAACCTTAACTCTACATTAACACTCAACTAACCCCTACATTTACACTAAACCCTATCTCCTACATTTACCACTAAACCCTAACTCCTACATTTACACTAAACACCAACCCCGCTACATTTACACTAAACACTAAACCTACACTTACACTAAAACACTAACCCTAATTTAATACTAAACCTAAATCATACATTTACACTAAACACTAACTCCTACTTTTACAATAAACCCTAACTTCCTACATTTACACTAAACACTAACCCTTACATTTACACAAAACACTAACCTCTACATTACACTAACCCTAACTTCCTACATTTTACACTAAACCCAGACTCCTCCTACATTTAAACTAAACCCTAACCTCTACATTAACACTAAACACAACTCCTACATTTTACACCTAAACCCATAAGTCTACATTTACACTAAACCCTAAACCCCTAATTTGACTAAACATAAACCCTACTTTTACAACTAAACACTAACCCTACATTTAAAATAAACCCTAACCCCTACATTTAAAATAAACCCTAACTCCTAACATTTAACCTAAACACTAACTTCTACATTTACACTACAACCCTATGTCTCCTACATTTACACTATACCATAACCCCTACATTTTACACTAAAAACTAACTCCTACATTTAAACTAAATCTTATCCCCTTCTTTTACAATATAAACCCTTAGTCTACATTTACACAAAACCCTAAGCTCTTCATTTACACTAAACCCTAACTACTACCATTGTTCACTAAACCCTAGCCTCTACTTTTATCTATTCACTAAACTCGTAATTTACACTAAACCAATTAAGTCCTACATTTAAACTAAACCCTACCCCTACATTTACCTAAACCCTAACTCCTACAATTTCACTAAACCTAAACCTTACATTCTACACTAAAAACTAACCTCTACATTTAAACTAAATCTTAACCACTATATTTATCACTAAACACTAAGCTCTACATTTTTACACAAAACCCTAACTCCTACATTTACACTAAACCCTAACTACTACATTTACACTAAACCCTAGCCTCAACATTAACACTTAAACACAAATCCTACATTTTCACAAACATAAGTCTACATTTAAACTAAACCTAAACCCTAATTTACCACTAAACCCTAACTCCTACATTTACACTACAGCCTAACTCCTACTTTAACACTGACACACTCCTACATTACACTAAACAATAACCCCTACATTTACACTAAACCGCTAACCTCTTATTTTTACACTAAACCCTAACTCCTACATTTAACACTAAAACCTAACTCTTTAATTTACACTAAACACTAAACTCCTTCATTTTACACTAAACACTAAACCCTACACTTACACTAAAACACTAACCCCTACATGTAAACTAAACCCTAACTCTACATTTACACTAAACACTAACCTACATTTACAATTAACCTAACTCCTACATTTACACTAACACTAACTCCTACATTTACACAAAACAACTAACCTTCTACATTTAACACAAACCCTATCTCTACATTTACATACCCTACCCCTACATTTACACTTATCCTACCTCTACATTTACACTAAACCTAAACTCTACCATTTACACTAAACCCTAACCCCTTCATTTACACTAAACCCCTAACTCTACATTTTACACTAAACCCTAAACCCCATACATTTACACTATAAAACTAAACTCCTACATTTAAACCTAATCTTAACCCTACATTTACACTTACCCTTAAGCTCTAAATTTACACAAAAATCCCTAAACTTCCTACATTTACACTAAACCCTGACTACTACATTTACACTAAAACCCTTGCCTCTACTTAACACTAAAACTCACTAACTCCTACATTTACTAAACCTTACTCCTACATTTACACTAAACCCTAACCAACTTAACTTTACACTAAACCCTAACTCCTACATTTACACTAAACCTAACTCCTACATTTACACTAAACCCAACCCCTACATTTACACTAAACACTTAACTACACTACACTAAACACTACCTACATTTAAAACTAAACCCTAACTCCTGCCTTTACACTAAACACTACTCCTACATTATACAAAGAACCCTGAACTCCTACATTGACACTAAACACTAACTCCTACATTTACCTCAAAACCACTAACTCTTACATTTACAACTAAAACCTCACTAACTCCGACCATTTCACTAACCCTAAATCTACATTTAAACTAAACCCTAAACCTCTACTTAACACTAAAACACTAACTCCTTCATTTACACTAAACCATATGTCTAACTTTACACTATAACCCTAACCCCTACATTTAGACTATATCCTAAACCCTTACATTTACACTAAAACACTAACCCTTCATTTAAAAATAAACCCTAAACCCCTACATTTAAAATAAACCCTAACTCCTACATTTTCACTAAAACACTAACTCCTACATTACATTAAAGACCCTAACTCTAACATTTACACTCAAATCACTAAAATCCTTCATTTACATTAAACCCTTAACTCTTATTTTACACTAAACAATAACTCCTACATTTACACTAAACCTAACTCTTACATTAATCACTAAAAACCTCTTAACTCCTACATCTTACCACTAACGCAGATGTCCTAATTTTACACTAAATCCCTTACTCCTACTTTCAAGTAACCCTATAATCCTATATTTTACACTTCACACTAAACTCCTTCATTTTCACTGATTACCTCCATACTTCGACATTTACAAATATACACTATACCCCTACATTTACACAAAACCCTAAGGCCGTCATTTTCTATTATCCATTTCTCTTACATTTTACACTAAACAACTAACTCCTACATTTACTCTTAACCCTTACCTCTAAATTCACACAAATCCCTAACTACCTACATTTACACTAAAAACACTTACTCCTACATTTACCCTATAACCCAAAACTTCTAAATTTACACTTAAACCCTAAACTCTACAATTTACACAATACCTATGTCCTTACATTTACAATAAACCCTAACTCTACATGTTACAATTAAACACTAACTCCTTAATTTTACCTAAAAAATAAACTCCTAATTTTACACTAAACCCAATCTTCTACATTTACACTTAAAACCCTAGTCAATTTACAATAAATCCTAACTCTAATTTATACACTACAAACCCTAACATCTACATTTAACACTTAATTATTAAAAAACTCCTACATTTACACTAAAATCATAGTCCTAATTTACACTAAACACTAAATCCTACATATTATCACTTAAACCCTAACTCCTACATTTACACAAACACTATCCTTTCTACATTAACATAAACACTAACTCTACCATTTACACTTAAACCAAGAAGTCATTCATTTAAACAAAACCCTAACTCCTACATTTACAATAAACCTAAATCCTAAATTTACACTACAATAAACTCCTACATTTACACAAAAAAACCTAATTCCTTACATTTTACCCACTAAACTACTAACCTCCTACATTACACTAAACCCTAACCTCTACAAATTAACACTAAAAACAATTAACTCTACATTTTCACTAAAATCATAATCCTACATTTTACATAAACCCCTTACTCCTACATTTACACTAAACCCTAACTCCTACATTTACACTAAAACCCTAACCTCTTCAATTAACACTAGAACATAATACTCCTACTTTTACACCAAAAACACTTAACTCCTACATTTACACTAAACCTAACTCCTACATTTACACTTAAACCCCTAATCCTACCATTTACACTAAACACTAACACCTACATTTACACAAAACCCTAACTCCTTACTTTTACACTTAAACTCTATCCTCTACATTTACACCAATCCCTTAACTCTACATTTACATTTTTCAATTTATCTCATACATTACACTAAAACATAAGTCCTTCATTACACTAATCCCTACTCTCTTAATTTACACTAAACCCTATCTCCTTCATTACTCTATATCACATTACCCTACATTTACACAAACCTTACCCCTACATTTACACTATACTCTTTCCTCTACTTTTAAACTAAACCTTAACCTCTACCTTTTCTCTAAACCATAACGCACTTACACTTTACACTATAACCATAACCCCTTCATTTTAACTTTACCTAACATCTACCTTTTACACAATCACTAAACCCTAAAAATCATTCTGTTTACACTATTACACTATCTCCTACTTTTCATAATCTCTTACCTCCTACATGTTTCACTATAACACTAAAAACCCTTACCTCTTACATAATCACTTAACATCTACATTTACACTAAACCTAAATACGCATACATTTACACTTGACCTAACCCCTACTTTGTACTCTATCACCTAATCCTCTTCTTTAACACATAGAACACTTTACTCCTACATTTACTACTCAAACCATAACCCTACATTTACACTATTCCGTACCCTACTTTGACACTAAACCCTAATCCTATTGGTTCTCTTAAACCCTTACATCTTCATTTACATACTTTAACCCTTTCTACTAACTTGTACTCACTCTTTTCCCTTTGTCACTAAATTTACTCTATAACATTACTCCTTCTTTGTCACGTTTCACTCTTTCATATACAATTTTCACTATATACCTATACATCCACTTTTTCTCACTTTACCCGAACCTCTACATTTACTATATAAACCCTTACTCCTTTTTTTCTCTAATCACTATCTCATTACATTTTAAATCTAATTCTTAACTCCTACAGTTACATAAAACCTAAGCTCTACTTTTACACAAAACCCTAACTCCTTCATTTACACGAATAACCCTAAATCCTACCACATTTACACTATACCCTCTCTAACTCTACATTAACACTATACTCCTAATTCTATACATTCTACACTATACCTTAACCCATACATTTTACTCTAAACACTAACATCATTCATTTAAACTTAACCCTAACTCCTCATTTAAACTAAACCTAAGTCTTACTTATTACAATAAACCATAACGACCTACATTTTACTTTACACCTTAACTCCTACTTTTAATCTAAAACCTAACCTCTTTCATTAACACTACAACACTAACTCCTACCATTTACACTAAACCAGTAAGTCCTAAATTTACACAAAACCCTAACTTCCTAACTATTTACACTAAACCCTAAACTCCTTCTATTTACACTAATCACTAACTCCTACATATTGCACAAAACCCTAAATCCGACATTACACTAAACCCTAACCCTACATTTACACTAACTTAACCTCTACATTAAACCACTAAACATTACTCCTAATTACACTAAATCTTAAGTCCTACATATTTACACTATACCCTACACTCCTACATTTACACTAATACCCCTAACTCCTACATTTACACTTAACCCTAACCCCTACATTTACACTAAACCCGAACAACTACATTTTCACCTATAACACTAACCTTACATTTACTCTTAACCTTAACACTCTACTTTTTCACTAACCCTAACGCCTACATTTACACTATAACCCTAAACCCCTTCATTTACACTAAAACCCTTACCTCTACATTTACTCTAAACCCTATACTCATACGTTTTAATTAAACCTATCTACTACATTATACACTAAACACTTAACACCTAATTTACACTAAACACTAAAACCCTACACTTACACTAAACACTAACCCTAAATTTAAACTAAACATAACTCCTACATTTACTCTAAACACCTAACCCCTACATTTCACACTAAACACTTTAATCTACATTTACACTAAACATTTACATCTACTTTTCACTAACCATAAACTCCTACATTTACACTAAACCAAACCCTAACATTTACACTAAACCATAACCTCTACATTAACTACTTAACTCTAAATCCTACATGTTACACTAAACCATAACTCCTACATTTTACACTAAACACTAACCCTACATTTACACTAAACCCTAACTCCCTATATTTACACTAACACCCTTATCGCTACATTAACACTAAACCCTAACTCCTACATTCTACATCTTAAACCTAAGTACTACATTTACACTATACCCTAACTCTACATTTACACTAAACACTAGCCTATACATTTACACTAAACCCTAACTCCTACATTTACACTAAACCCTAACCTCTTACATTTACACTAAACCCCTAACTCCTACATTTACACTAAACACTAACTCCTACATTAACTAAATATAACCCCGACATTTACACTAAACCCTAAGTTACATTTAAACCAAAACCCTAACTGCTACATTTACCACTAAACCTAACTCCTAATTTACCCTAACCCCTAACCTTATAAAAACACCTAAACACAAACTCCTACATATACACATAAACCAACTCCCCTCCATTTAACTAAACACTAACCTCTACATTTACACTAAACCCTAACTTCTACATTTACCATAATACACTAAGTCCTACATTTACACTAAACCTAACTCCTACATTTAATAAAACCCTAACTTTACATATTCACTAAACCCTAACCCCTACATTCACATAAACCGTAACCTCAACATTTACACAAACCAAACCTCTATAATTACAAACTAAACCTAACTACATATTTACACAAAACCCTAACCTCTACATTGACACTAAACCCTAACTCCTACAACTACACTAAACCCAAACACCTACAATTACATAACCCCTAACCTCAACTTAACACCTAACTTAAACTCCTACAATTTACACTAAACCCTTAACCCCTACATTTACACTAAACATAACCTACATAAACACTAAACATAACTCCTAACATTTATACTAAACCCTAACCTCTACATTTACCTAAACCCTAAACTCCTAATATACACTAAACCTAAACCTCAACATTTACACTAATCTTAACCTCATACATATACCCAAACCTAAATCAAATTTACAACTAACCCTAAACTACATTAACATAAAAAAACTAACCCTACATTTAAACTAAATCATAACCCCTACATTTACACTAACCTAAGCTCAACATAAACACAAAAACCCTTAACACCTACATTAATAAAACCCTAACTACTACATTTACACTAAACCTAGCCTTACATATACAACTAAACACTAACTCCTACATTACACTAACACCATAAGTCCTACATTTTAAACTAAACCCTAACCCTACATTAACACTACCCCTAACTCCTACATTTACACTAAAACCCTAACCCCTACATTTACACTAAAAAACTTAACTCCTACATTTAAACTAAATCTTAACCCCTAAATTTTCACTAACCCCTAACCCTACATTTACACTACACCCTAACTCTACATTTACACTCACCCTAACACCTACATTTACACTAAACACCAAACCCCTTACATTACACACTAAACACTAAAACCAACTATAATACACTTACCCCTAAACACTAACCCTAACATTTAAACTTAAACCCAAAACTCCAACAATTTACAATACACACTAACTCCTTCCATTTACAATAAACCTAAACTCTACAATTACACTAAAACACTAATCCTACATTTACACAACCAACTAACCTTTAACTTTACACTAAACCCTAACTCCTACATTTCCAACTAAACCCTAACCCCTACATTTACACTACAACCCTACCTCTACATTACACTTAAAACCTAAAATCTACATTTTACACTAAACCCTAACCCCTACATTTTACACTAAACCTAACTCCTACATTTACACTAAACCCTAACCCTACATTTACACTAAAAAACTAACTCCTACATTTAAACTAACTCTTAAACCCCTACATTTACACTAAACCTAAGCTCTAAATTACCAAAACCCTACCTCCTACATTTACACTAACCCTAACTACTACATTTACACTAAACCATTAGCCGTCCTACATTAACACTAAACACTAACTCCTACATTTTACCTAAACCCTAACTCCTACATTTACACTAAACCCTACCCCAAATTTACACTAAACCCTAAACTCCTACATTTTACTAAACCCTAACTCTACATTTACACTAAACACCAACCCCTACATTAACACTAAACACCTAAACCCCTTCACTTACAAATAAAACATTAACCCCTACATTTACGCTAAAAACCAGAAGTCCTACATTTACACAAAACCCTAACTCAAATTTACAATAAACCCTAACTCCTACATTTTCACTAAACACTAACTCCTACATTTACACTAAAACCTTAACTCTACATTTTACACAAATCCCTAACTCTACATTTACAATAAACCTAACTCCAACATTTACACTAAACCACTAACTCCTACATTATACACTAAACCCTAACCTCTACATTTTACACAAAAACCCAATCTCCTACATTTACACTAACCTAATCTACATATTACACTAAAACCTTAACTCTACATTAACCTAATTAATTAATCCTACATTTACACTAACCCTATCTCTAC
Organism: Megaleporinus macrocephalus; assembly: GCA_021613375.1. Lineage (NCBI taxonomy): Eukaryota > Metazoa > Chordata > Actinopteri > Characiformes > Anostomidae > Megaleporinus > Megaleporinus macrocephalus. Next base: position 191,197 of record JAJQXZ010000030.1, on the reverse strand, counting down.
ATTTTCACTAAACCCTAACTCAACATTTACACTAAACCTAACTCCTACATTACTATAAACCTACCCCTACATTTACACTAAACCCTAACCCCTACATTTTACACTAAACACTAACCTCTTACATTTACACTAAACCTTAACCTCTAATATACACTAAACCTAGACTCCTACATTTACACTAAACCCTAACCCCTACATTTACACTAAAACCCTAACCTCTACATTTACAACTAAACCCTAACTCCTACAATTTACACTAAACCCTAAGTTCCTACATTTACAACTAAACCCATAACTCCTACATTTACATTAAACCCTTATCCTACATTTACACCTAACCTAACCATTTCATTACCAATAAAACTAACTCCTACATTTACACTAAACCAGAAGTTCCTTCATTTACACAAAACCTAACTCCTACATTTTCAATAAAACCAACTCCTACATTTTACACTAAACACTAACTCTACATTTGAACGCAAAACCCGTAACTCCTACAATTACACTACACCCTATCTCTACATTTTACACTAAACCTAAACCTCTACATTAACACTAACATTACACTCCTACATTTACACTAAAACACTAATTCCTACATTTACACTTAAACCCTAACTCCTTACATTTACACTAAACCCTACACTCTAATTACACTAAACCCTAACCCCTACATATACACTAAACCCTAACCCCTACATTTTACACTAAACACTAACTCTACATTTACACCTAAACCTTAACCTCTACATTTACACTAAACCCTACTCCTAAATTTACACTAAACCCTAAGTCCTCCATTTACACTAAACTAATCCTACATTTACATTTAAACCCTAACTCCTACATTTACACTAAACCTAACCTCTACATTAAACCATAAACACTTAACTTCCTACATTTAACACTAAACCAGAAGTCCTACATTTACACCAAAACCCTAACTCTACATTTACAATAAACCCTAACTCCTACTTTAACACTAAAACACTAACTCCTACATTTGCACAAAACCCTAACTCTACATATACACTAAAACCCTAACTCTACATTTACACTAAACCTTAATCTACATTAAACAACTAAAACATTAACTCCTACATTTACACTAAAACATAAGTTCTACATTTACAACTAAACCTAACTCTACATTTACGATGACTAATCCCTAACCCTACATTATACACATAAACCCTAACCTACATTTCACACTAAACACTAACTTACAATTACACTAAACCTTAACCTTCATCTTTACACCTAAACCAAAACGCCTACATTTACACTGAACCTAACCCTTACATTTTACACTAAACCTAACCTCTACATTTACATAAACCCTACTCATCGTTTACATAAACCCTAATCTCCTACATTTACACTAAACACTAACCCCTAACATTTACACTAAACACTAAACCCTACACTTACACTAAACACAACCCTACATTTAAACTAAAACCCTAACTCCTACATTTACACTAAACCTTACCGCTACATTTTACACTAAAAACACTATCTCTACATTACACTAAACCTTACTCTACATTTACACTATAAACCCTAACTCTACATTTACACAAAACCCTAACCTACATTTACACTAAACCTAACCTCTCCTTAACACTAAAAAATAACTCCTAATTTAACTAAACCATATAACTCTTACATTTACACTAAAACCCTAACCCCTACATTTACACTCTAAACCCTAACTCCTATATTTACACTTAAAAACCCTAACCTCTACATTAAACACTAAACTAACTCTACTTTACACTAACCCTAAGTCTTCATTTACACTAACCCTAAAATCCTACATTTACACTAAACCTAATCTCTACATTTACACTAAACCCTAAACTTCCTACATTTACACTAAAACCCTAACCTTACATTTACCTAAACCCTCTAACTCCTTACATTTACACTAAAAACACAACTCTAACATTAAACATAAAATCTTAACCCCGACATTTTACACTAAACCTAAGCTCTACATTTACACAAAACCCTAAATCACATTTACACTAAACCCTAACTCCTACCATTTACACTAAACTAACCTCTATAATAACACTAAACACTAACTTCTACATTTTACACTAAACCATAAACCCCTACATTTACACTAAACACTTAACCTCTACATTTACACCTAAACCCCTAACCCCTACATTTACACTAAACCATAACCCCTAAATTTACACTAAACACTAACCTCTACATTTACACTAAACACTAACTCCTACATTTACACTAAACACTAAGTCCTACATTTACACTAAACCCTAACTCCTACATTTACAATAAACCCTAACTTCTACATTTACACTAAACCCTAACCCCTACATTCACACTAAACCGTAACCTCTACATTTACACTAAACCCTAACCTCTATATTTACACTAAACCCTAACCCCTACATTTACACTAAACCCTAACCTCTACATTAACACTAAACATTAACTCCTACATTTACACTAAAACATAAGTCCTATATTTACACTAAACCCTAACTCCTACATTTACACTAAACCCTAACTCCTACATTTACACTAAACCCTAACCTCTACATTAACACTAAACACTAACTCCTACATTTACACAAAACACTAACTCCTACATTTACACTAAACCCTAACTCCTACATTTACACTAAACCCTAACTCCTACATTTACACTAAACACTAACTCCTACATTTACACAAAACCCTAACTCCTACATTTACACTAAACACTAACCTCTACATTTACACTAAACCCTAACCTCTACATTAACACTAAACATTAACTCCTACATTTACACTAAAACATAAGTCCTACATTTACACTAAACCCTAACTCCTACATTTACACTAAACCCTAACTCCTACATTTACACTAAACCCTAACCCCTACATTTACACTAAACCCTATCCCCTACATTTACACTAAACACTAACCTCTATATTTACACTAAACCTTAACCTCTACATTTACACTAAACCCTAACGCCTACATTTACACTAAACCCTAACCCCTACATTTACACTAAACCCTAACCTCTACATTGACACTAAACCCTAACTCCTACATCTACACTAAACCCTAACTCCTACATTTACACTAAACCCTAACCTCTACATTTACACTAAACCTTAACTCCTACATTTACACTAAACCCTAACCCCTACATTTACACTAAACACTAACCCCTACATTAACACTAAACCCTAACTCCTACATTTTCACTAAACCCTAACCTCTACATTTACACTAAACCCTAACTCCTACATTTACACTAAACCCTAACCTCTACATTTACACTAAATCTTAACCTCTACATTTACACTAAACCCTAACTCCTACATTTACACTAAACCCTAACCCCTACATTTACACTAAAAACTAACTCCTACATTTAAACTAAATCTTAACCCCTACATTTACACTAAACCCTAAGCTCTACATTTACACAAAACCCTAACTCCTACATTTACACTAAACCCCAACTACTACATTTACACTAAACCCTAGCCTCTACATTAACACTAAACACTAACTCCTACATTTACACTAAACCATAAGTCCTACATTTAAACTAAACCCTAACCCCTACATTTACACTAAACCCTAACTCCTACATTTACACTAAACCCTAACCCCTACATTTACACTAAAAACTAACTCCTACATTTAAACTAAATCTTAACCCCTATATTTACACTAAACCCTAAGCTCTACATTTACACAAAACCCTAACTCCTACATTTACACTAAACCCTAACTACTACATTTACACTAAACCCTAGCCTCTACATTAACACTAAACACTAACTCCTACATTTACACTAAACCATAAGTCCTACATTTAAACTAAACCCTAACCCCTACATTTACACTAAACCCTAACTCCTACATTTACACTACAGCCTAACTCCTACATTAACACTGAACACTAACTCCTACATTTACACTAAACCCTAACCCCTACATTTACACTAAACCCTAACCTCTACATTTACACTAAACCCTAACTCCTACATTTACACTAAACCCTAACTCCTACATTTACACTAAACACCAACCCCTACATTTACACTAAACACTAAACCCTACACTTACACTAAACACTAACCCCTACATTTAAACTAAACCCTAACTCCTACATTTACACTACACACTAACTCCTACATTTACAATAAACCCTAACTCCTACATTTACACTAAACACTAACTCCTACATTTACACTAAACACTAACCTCTACATTTACACTAAACCCTAACTCCTACATTTACACTAAACCCTAACCCCTACATTTACACTAAACCCTAACCTCTACATTTACACTAAACCCTAACTCCTACATTTACACTAAACCCTAACCCCTACATTTACACTAAACCCTAACTCCTACATTTACACTAAACCCTAACCCCTACATTTACACTAAAAACTAACTCCTACATTTAAACTAAATCTTAACCCCTACATTTACACTAAACCCTAAGCTCTAAATTTACACAAAACCCTAACTCCTACATTTACACTAAACCCTAACTACTACATTTACACTAAACCCTAGCCTCTACATTAACACTAAACACTAACTCCTACATTTACACTAAACCCTAACTCCTACATTTACACTAAACCCTAACCCCTACATTTACACTAAACCCTAACTCCTACATTTACACTAAACCCTAACCCCTACATTTACACTAAACACTAAACCCTACACTTACACTAAACACTAACTCCTACATTTACACTAAACCAGAAGTCCTACATTTACACAAAACCCTAACTCCTACATTTACAATAAACCCTAACTCCTACATTTACACTAAACACTAACTCCTACATTTACACTAAACCCTAACCTCTACATTTACACAAAACCCTAACTCCTACATTTACAATAAACCCTAACTCCTACATTTACACTAAACACTAACTCCTACATTTACACTAAACCCTAACCTCTACATTTACACAAAACCCTAACTCCTACATTTACACTAAACCCTAACTCCTACATTTACACTAAACCCTAACCTCTACATTAACACTAATTATTAACTCCTACATTTACACTAAACCCTATCTCCTACATTTACACTAAACCCTAACTCCTACATTTACACTAAACCCTAACTCCTACATTTACACTAAACCCTAACCCCTACATTTACACTAAACCCTAACCCCTACATTTACACTAAACACTAACCTCTACATTTACACTAAACCTTAACCTCTACATTTACACTAAACCCTAACTCCTACATTTACACTAAACCCTAACCCCTACATTTACACTAAACCCTAACCTCTACATTTACACTAAACCCTAACTCCTACATTTACACTAAACCCTATCTCCTACATTTACACTAAACACTAACCCCTACATTTACACTAAACACTAACCTCTACATTTACACTAAACACTAACTCCTACATTTACACTAAACCATAAGTCCTACATTTACACTAAACCCTAACTCCTACATTTACACTAAACCCTAACTCCTATATTTACACTAAACCCTAACCCCTATATTTACACTAAACCCTAACCTCTACATTAACACTAAACCCTAACTCCTACATTTACACTAAACCCTAAGTCCTACATTTACACTAAACCCTAACTCCTACATTTACACTAAACACTAACCCCTACATTTACACTAAACCATAAGTCCTACATTTACACTAAACCCTAACCCCTACATTTACACGAAACACTAACTCCTATATTTACACTAAACCCTAACCTCTACATTAACACTAAACCCTAACTCCTACATTTACACTAAACCCTAAGTCCTACATTTACACTAAACCCTAACTCCTACATTTACACTAAACACTAACCCCTACATTTACACTAAACCCTAACTCCTACATCTACACTAAACACTAACTCCTATATTTACACTAAACCCTAACCCCTACATCTACACTAAACCCTAACCTCTACATTAACACTAAACCCTAACTCCTACATTTACACTAAACCCTAACTCCTACATTTACACTAAACCCTAACCTCTACATTTACACTAAACCCTAACTCCTACATTTACACTAAACCCTAACTCCTACATCTACACTAAACCCTAACCCCCACATCTACACTAAACACTAACCACTACATTTACACTAAACACTAACCACTACATTTACACTAAATCATAAATCTTAACAGTTAGTGCTTAATTACAAGAACTATCTAGAACCCTACATTACTAATTAGAATATTACATCTGCACTAATATTAGGTCAACTGTTCGTGTTACCTACAGCTAAACATAGAGACTTGGCTATTTTTCCCGGTGAGGAAATCAGGATTTCGTCATTTCTTCAGAATCTCGCTCCGGCTGCTGAAGCTCTGCTGACGTCTGGAAGTAATGAAGAGCGGACAGCAGTGGGCGGAGCAGATTTATGCTCCCCTCAGCTCCATTCAGGAATTCTCAGGGCTGAGGACCCTCCTACTCAGACTGAACTTCACAGAGTCGCATTCCCATCTGCAGCATAGCCGTCTATCGTCTCCAGCATGACCAAGGTAGGAAAAACTCTACAGTCTCAGTACAGCCTCAGTAGAGCCTTAGTACAGTCTCAGTACAGTCTCAGTACAGTCTCAGTACAGGCTCAGTACAGTCTCAGTGCAGTCTCAGTACAGTCTCAGTAAAGGCTCAGTACAGTCTCAGTACAGCCTCAGTACAGTCTCTGTACAGCCTCGGTACAGGTTCAGTACAGTGTCAGTACAGCCTCTGTAGATTCACAGTACAGGCTCAGTGCAGTCTCAGTACAGTCTCAGTGCAGTCTCAGTGCAGTCTCAGTACAGTCTCAGTACAGCCTCAGTACAGTTTCAGGACGGTCTCAGTAAAGTCCCAATACAGTCTCAGTACAGCCTCTGTACAGTCTCAGTACAGCCTCGGTACAAGTTCAGTACAGTGTCAGTACAGCCTCTGTATATTCACAGTACAGGTTCAGTACAGTCTTGGTACAGTCTCAGTACAGCCTCTGTACAGTCTCAGTACAGGCTTAGTACAGCCTCTCTACAGTCTCAGTACAGCATCTGTACAGTCTCAGGACAGTCTCAGTACAGTCTCAATACAGTCTCAGTACAGCCTCAGTACAGGCTCAGTACAGCCTCAGTACAATCTCAATACAGTCTCAGTATAGGCTCAGTACTGTCTCAGTACAGCCTCTGTACAATCTCAGTACAGGTTCAGTACAGTCTCTGTACAATCTCAGTACAGGTTCAGTACAGTCTCAGTGCAGTCTCAGTGCAGTCTCAGTACAGTCTCAGTACAGCCTCAGTACAGTTTCAGGACGGTCTCAGTAAAGTCCCAATACAGTCTCAGTACAGCCTCTGTACAGTCTCAGTACAGCCTCGGTACAGGTTCAGTACAGTGTCAGTACAGCCTCTGTATATTCACAGTACAGGTTCAGTACAGTCTTGGTACAGTCTCAGTACAGCCTCTGTACAGTCTCAGTACAGGCTCAGTACAGGCTTAGTACAGCCTCTCTACAGTCTCAGTACAGCATCTGTACAGTCTCAGGACAGTCTCAGTACAGTCTCAATACAGTCTCAGTACAGCCTCAGTACAGGCTCAGTACAGCCTCAGTACAATCTCAATACAGTCTCAGTATAGGCTCAGTACTGTCTCAGTACAGCCTCTGTACAATCTCAGTACAGGTTCAGTACAGTCTCTATACAATCTCAGTACAGGTTCAGTACAGTCTTTGTACAGTCTCAGTACAGCATCTGTACAGCCTCAGTACAGTCTCAGTACAGCCTCTGTACAGTCTCAGTACAGTCTCAGTACAGTCTCAGTACAGCCTTTGTACAGCCTTTGTACAGTCTCAGTACAGGTTCAGTACAGTCTCAGTACAGCATCTGTACAGCCTCAGTACAGCCTCAGTACAGTCTCAGTACAGCCTCTGTACAGTCTCTGTACAGTCTCAGTACAGCCTCTACAGCCTTTGTACAGTCTCAGTACAGGTTCAGTACAGTCTCAGTACGGCATCTGTACAGCCTCAGTACAGTCTCAGTACAGGTTCAGTACAATCTCAGTACAGTCTCAGTACAGGTTCAGTACAGCTCAGCTGAGCTGTTCATATGCAGTGTAGATAATGGAGTGTAGTGTTTGTGTATTGTGTTTGTGTATGGTGTTTGTGTGTAGTGTTTGTGTGTAGTGTTTTTGTATAGTGTTTGCAGTATTTGTGTTTAGTGTTTGTATATAGTGTTTGTGTGTAGTATTTGTGTATAGTGGTTGTGTGTGGTATATGGTGTTTGTGTTTAGTGTTTGTTTGCAGTGTGTGTGTATAGTGTTTGTTTATAGTATTTTGTCTATAGTGTTTGTGTGTAGTGTTTGTGTATCGTGTTTGTGTATTGTTTTTGTGTGTAGTGTTTTTGTGTAGTGTTTTTGCATTGTGTTTGTGTATAGTGTTTGCAGTATCTGTGTTTAGTGTTTGTGTATAGTGTTTGTGTGTAGTGTTTTTGCATTGTGTTTGTGTATAGTGTTTGCAGTGTCTGTGTTTCGTGTTTGTGTTTAGTGTTTATATATAGTGTTTGTGTGTAGTATTTCTGTATAGTGTTTGTTTACAGTGTGTGTATAGTGTTTGTGCACAGTGTTTGTGTACAGTGTTTGTGTACAGTGTTTGTATGCAGTGTTTGTGTATAATGTGTGAATAGTGTTTGTGTATAGTGTTTTTGTACAGTGTGTGCAGTGTTTGTGTATAGTGTGTATAGTGTTTGTGTACAGTGTGTGTAGTGTTTGGGTATAGTGTGTATATAGTGTGTGTGTATAGTGTATGCGTTTTAGATTTGTGCATAGTGTGTGTGTGTAGTGTTTGTGTCTAGAGTTTTTTTGCAATGTGTGTGTATAGTGTTTGTGTGTAGTGTTTGTGCCTAGAGTTTTTTTTTGCAATGTGTGTGTATAGTGTTTGTGTATAGTGTTTGTGGATAGTGTGAGTATAGTGTTTGTGTGCAGTGTTTGTGTGCAGTGTTTGTGTATAATGTGTGAATAGTGTTTGTGTGTAGTGTTTGTGTATAGTGTTTGTGTATAGTGTTTGTGTGTAGGGTTTGTGTGTAGTGTTTGTGTATAGGGTTTGTGTTTAGTGTCTGTGTATAGTATTTGTGTATAGTGCTTGTGTGTAACATTTGTGTATAGTATTTGTGTATAATGTTTTTATTGTGTTTGTGTGTAGTGTTTGTGTATAGTACTTGTGTACAGTGTTTGTCTGTAGTGATTGTATATAGTATTATTGTGCAGTGTTTGTGTATAGTGTGTGTGTATAGGGTTGTGTAGTGTTTCTGTGCAGTGTTTGTGTATAGTGTTTGCGTATAGTATTTGTGTATAGTGTTTGTGTGTAGTGTCTGTGTATAGTATTTGTGTATAGTGTTTGTGTGTAGCATTTGTGAATAGTACTTGTGTATAGTGTTTGTGTGTAGTGTTTGTGTATAGTGTGTGTATAGTGTTTGTTATGGTGTTTGTGTATAATATTTGTGTGCAGTGTTTGTGTATAGTGTGTGTATAGTGTGTGTATAGTGTTTGTGGGTAGTGTTTGTGTCTAGTGTTTGCAATGTTTGTGTTTAGTGTTTGGGTATAGTGTGAGTATAGTGTTTGAGTATAGTGTTTGTGTCTAGTGTTTGTGTATAGTGTGTGTATAGTGTTTTTGTATAGTGTATGTATAGTGTTTGTGTATATTGTATGTGTATAGGATATGTGTATAGTGCTTGCGTGTAGTGTTTGTGTATAGTGTTTGTGTGTAGTGTTTGTGTATAATGTGTGTATAGTGTTTGTGTCTAGTGTTTGTTTGCAGTGTATATGTATAGTGTTTGTTTATAGTATTTTATGTATAGTGTTTGTGTGTAGTGTGTGTATAGTGTTTGTGTATAGTATTTGTGTATAGTGTTTGTGTGTCGTGTTTGTGTATAGTGTTTATGTATTGTGTTTGTGTGTAGTGTTTGTGTGCAATGTTTATGTGTAGTATTTGTGTGTAGTGTTTGTTTGCAGTGTGTGTGTATAGTGATTGTGTATAGTGTTTGTGTGCAGCGTTTGCGTATAATGTTTGTGTACAGTGTTTGTGTATGGTGTTTGTATGCAGTGTTTGTGTATAGTGTGTGTATAGTGTTTGTGTGCAGTGTTTGTATATATTGTTTGTGTATAGTGTTTGTGTGAAGTGTATGTATAGTGTCCGTGTGTAGTGTGTGTATAGTGTGTATAGTGTTTGTGTATAGTGTGTGTAGTGCTTGGGTATAGTGTGTGTATAGTGTGTGTGTATATAGTGTATGCGTATAGGATTTGTGTATCGTGTTAGTGTGTAGTGTTTGTGTATAGTGTGTGTACAGTGTTTGTGTGTAGTGTTTGTGTATAGTGTTTGTGTCTAGAGTTTTTTTGTAATGTGTGTGTATAGTGTTTGTGGATAGTTTTTGTGGATAGTGTGAGTATAGTGTTTGTGTGCAGTGTTTGTGTATAGTGTGTGAATAGTGTTTGTGTGTAGTGTTTGTGTATAGTGTGTGAATAGTGTTTGTGTATAGTGTTTGTGTATAGTGTTTGTGTGTAGTGTTTGTGTATAGGGTTTGTGTAGTGTTTGTGTGCAGTGTTTGCATATAGTGTTTGTGTGAAGTGTATGTATAGTGTCAGAGTGTAGTGTGTGTATAGTGTTTGTGTATAGTGTGTGTAGTGTTTGGGTATAGTGTGTATATAGTGTGTGTGTATAGTGTATGCGTTTTAGATTTGTGCATAGTGTGTGTGTGTAGTGTTTGTGTCTAGAGTTTTTTTGCAATGTGTGTGTAGAGTGTTTGTGTGTAGTGTTTGTGTGTAGTGTTTGTGCCTAGAGTTTTTTTCGCAATGTGTGTGTATAGTGTTTGTGTATAGTGTTTGTGGATAGTGTGAGTATAGTGTTTGTGTGCAGTGTTTGTGTGCAGTGTTTGTGTATAGTGTGTGAATAGTGTTTGTGTGTAGTGTTTGTGTATAGTGTTTGTGTATAGTGTTTGTGTGTAGGGTTTGTGTGTAGTGTTTGTGTATAGGGTTTGTGTATGGTGTTTGTGTGTAGTGTTTGTGTGTAGTGTTTTTGTATAGTGTTTGCAGTATTTGTGTTTAGTGTTTGTATATAGTGTTTGTGTGTAGTATTTGTGTATAGTGGTTGTGTGTGGTATATGGTGTTTGTGTTTAGTGTTTGTTTGCAGTGTGTGTGTATAGTGTTTGTTTATAGTATTTTGTCTATAGTGTTTGTGTGTAGTGTTTGTGTATCGTGTTTGTGTATTGTTTTTGTGTGTAGTGTTTTTGTGTAGTGTTTTTGCATTGTGTTTGTGTATAGTGTTTGCAGTATCTGTGTTTAGTGTTTGTGTATAGTGTTTGTGTGTAGTGTTTTTGCATTGTGTTTGTGTATAGTGTTTGCAGTGTCTGTGTTTCGTGTTTGTGTTTAGTGTTTATATATAGTGTTTGTGTGTAGTATTTCTGTATAGTGTTTGTTTACAGTGTGTGTATAGTGTTTGTGCACAGTGTTTGTGTACAGTGTTTGTGTACAGTGTTTGTATGCAGTGTTTGTGTATAATGTGTGAATAGTGTTTGTGTATAGTGTTTTTGTACAGTGTGTGCAGTGTTTGTGTATAGTGTGTATAGTGTTTGTGTACAGTGTGTGTAGTGTTTGGGTATAGTGTGTATATAGTGTGTGTGTATAGTGTATGCGTTTTAGATTTGTGCATAGTGTGTGTGTGTAGTGTTTGTGTCTAGAGTTTTTTTGCAATGTGTGTGTATAGTGTTTGTGTGTAGTGTTTGTGCCTAGAGTTTTTTTTGCAATGTGTGTGTATAGTGTTTGTGTATAGTGTTTGTGGATAGTGTGAGTATAGTGTTTGTGTGCAGTGTTTGTGTGCAGTGTTTGTGTATAATGTGTGAATAGTGTTTGTGTGTAGTGTTTGTGTATAGTGTTTGTGTATAGTGTTTGTGTGTAGGGTTTGTGTGTAGTGTTTGTGTATAGGGTTTGTGTTTAGTGTCTGTGTATAGTATTTGTGTATAGTGCTTGTGTGTAACATTTGTGTATAGTATTTGTGTATAATGTTTTTATTGTGTTTGTGTGTAGTGTTTGTGTATAGTACTTGTGTACAGTGTTTGTCTGTAGTGATTGTATATAGTATTATTGTGCAGTGTTTGTGTATAGTGTGTGTGTATAGGGTTGTGTAGTGTTTCTGTGCAGTGTTTGTGTATAGTGTTTGCGTATAGTATTTGTGTATAGTGTTTGTGTGTAGTGTCTGTGTATAGTATTTGTGTATAGTGTTTGTGTGTAGCATTTGTGAATAGTACTTGTGTATAGTGTTTGTGTGTAGTGTTTGTGTATAGTGTGTGTATAGTGTTTGTTATGGTGTTTGTGTATAATATTTGTGTGCAGTGTTTGTGTATAGTGTGTGTATAGTGTGTGTATAGTGTTTGTGGGTAGTGTTTGTGTCTAGTGTTTGCAATGTTTGTGTTTAGTGTTTGGGTATAGTGTGAGTATAGTGTTTGAGTATAGTGTTTGTGTCTAGTGTTTGTGTATAGTGTGTGTATAGTGTTTTTGTATAGTGTATGTATAGTGTTTGTGTATATTGTATGTGTATAGGATATGTGTATAGTGCTTGCGTGTAGTGTTTGTGTATAGTGTTTGTGTGTAGTGTTTGTGTATAATGTGTGTATAGTGTTTGTGTCTAGTGTTTGTTTGCAGTGTATATGTATAGTGTTTGTTTATAGTATTTTATGTATAGTGTTTGTGTGTAGTGTGTGTATAGTGTTTGTGTATAGTATTTGTGTATAGTGTTTGTGTGTCGTGTTTGTGTATAGTGTTTATGTATTGTGTTTGTGTGTAGTGTTTGTGTGCAATGTTTATGTGTAGTATTTGTGTGTAGTGTTTGTTTGCAGTGTGTGTGTATAGTGATTGTGTATAGTGTTTGTGTGCAGCGTTTGCGTATAATGTTTGTGTACAGTGTTTGTGTATGGTGTTTGTATGCAGTGTTTGTGTATAGTGTGTGTATAGTGTTTGTGTGCAGTGTTTGTATATATTGTTTGTGTATAGTGTTTGTGTGAAGTGTATGTATAGTGTCCGTGTGTAGTGTGTGTATAGTGTGTATAGTGTTTGTGTATAGTGTGTGTAGTGCTTGGGTATAGTGTGTGTATAGTGTGTGTGTATATAGTGTATGCGTATAGGATTTGTGTATCGTGTTAGTGTGTAGTGTTTGTGTATAGTGTGTGTACAGTGTTTGTGTGTAGTGTTTGTGTATAGTGTTTGTGTCTAGAGTTTTTTTGTAATGTGTGTGTATAGTGTTTGTGGATAGTTTTTGTGGATAGTGTGAGTATAGTGTTTGTGTGCAGTGTTTGTGTATAGTGTGTGAATAGTGTTTGTGTGTAGTGTTTGTGTATAGTGTGTGAATAGTGTTTGTGTATAGTGTTTGTGTATAGTGTTTGTGTGTAGTGTTTGTGTATAGGGTTTGTGTAGTGTTTGTGTGCAGTGTTTGCATATAGTGTTTGTGTGAAGTGTATGTATAGTGTCAGAGTGTAGTGTGTGTATAGTGTTTGTGTATAGTGTGTGTAGTGTTTGGGTATAGTGTGTATATAGTGTGTGTGTATAGTGTATGCGTTTTAGATTTGTGCATAGTGTGTGTGTGTAGTGTTTGTGTCTAGAGTTTTTTTGCAATGTGTGTGTATAGTGTTTGTGTGTAGTGTTTGTGTGTAGTGTTTGTGCCTAGAGTTTTTTCGCAATGTGTGTGTATAGTGTTTGTGTATAGTGTTTGTGGATAGTGTGAGTATAGTGTTTGTGTGCAGTGTTTGTGTGCAGTGTTTGTGTATAGTGTGTGAATAGTGTTTGTGTGTAGTGTTTGTGTATAGTGTTTGTGTATAGTGTTTGTGTGTAGGGTTTGTGTGTAGTGTTTGTGTATAGGGTTTGTGTTTAGTGTCTGTGTATAGTATTTGTGTATAGTGCTTGTGTGTAACATTTGTGTATAGTATTTGTGTATAATGTTTTTATGGTGTTTGTGTGTAGTGTTTGTGTATAGTACTTGTGTACAGTGTTTGTCTGTAGTGTTTGTATATAGTATTATTGTGCAGTGTTTGTGTATAGTGTGTGTGTATAGGGTTTGTGTAGTGTTTCTGTGCAGTGTTTGTGTATAGTGTTTGCGTATAGTATTTGTGTATAGTGTTTGTGTGTAGTGTCTGTGTATAGTATTTGTGTATAGTGTTTGTGTGTAGCATTTGTGAATAGTACTTGTGTATAGTGTTTGTGTGTAGTGTTTGTGTATAGTGTGTGTATAGTGTTTGTTATGGTGTTTGTGTATAATATTTGTGTGCAGTGTTTGTGTATAGTGTGTGTATAGTGTGTGTATAGTGTTTGTGGGTAGTGTTTGTGTCTAGTGTTTGCAATGTTTGTGTTTAGTGTTTGGGTATAGTGTGAGTATAGTGTTTGTGTATAGTGTTTGTGTCTAGTGTTTGCAATGTGTGAGTATAGTGTTTGTGTGTAGTGTGAGTATAGTGTTTGTGTGTAGTGTTTGTGTATAGTGTGTGTATACTGTTTGTGCATAGTGTTTGTGTATAGTGTATGTATAATGTTTGTGTGTAGTGTTTGTGTACAGTATTTGTGTGCAGTTTTTGTGTGTAGTGTTTTTATAGTGTTTGTGTGTAGTGTTTGTGTGCAGTGTTCATGTATAGTGTTTGTGTATAGTATTTGGGTGCAGTGTTTGTGTATAGTGTGTATAGTGTTTGTGTATAGTGTTAGTGTGTAGTGTGTGTATAGTGTTTTTGTGTAGTGTTTGTGTATAGTATTTGTGTCCAGTGTTTGTGTGTACTGTGTGTATAGAGTTTGTGTATAGTATTTGTGTACAGTGTTTGTCTGTAGTGTTTGTGTATAGTATTATTGTGCAGTGTTTGTCTGTAGTGTGTGTATAGTGTTTGTGTATAGTGTTTGTGTATAGTGTGTGTGTATAATGTTTGAGTGTAGTGTTTGTGTGTAGTGTTGTGTGTAGTGTTTGAGTGTAGTGTTTGTGTGTAGTGTTGTGTGTAGTGTTTGAGTGTAGTGTTTGTGTGTAGTGTTGTGTGTGCAATGCTAAGGCTCGTTAGCTACATTAGCCTGTAGCTCCAGAGCTGAAAGTAAAGCAGTCCAGTTCAGACTCTGATGGCGTCTCCGGGGGGAGGAGTTATTAAGCTGCTGTTGGATGTGTTGTTGTCAGGTTTACTGCGGTGCTGCAGTGCTTTTGTCCGGCCTGGTCACGGTCATCCTGCTGTAAGTACTCTCGGACACTCTGTAGGAACCCTGCTCTGTAGACGCTCTGTAGGAACCCTGCTCTGTAGGAACCCTGCTCTGTAGACGCTCTGTAGGAACCCTGCTCTGTGAGAACCCTGCTCTGTAGACGCTCTGTAGGAACCCTGCTCTGTAGGAACCCTGCTCTGTAGACGCTCTGTAGGAACCCTGCTCTGTAGGAACCCTGCTCTGTAGACGCTCTGTAGGAACCCTGTTCTGTAGGACCCTGCTCTGTGAGAACCCTGCTCTGTAGACGCTCTGTAGGAACCCTGCTCTGTAGGAACCCTGCTCTGTAGACGCTCTGTAGGAACCCTGCTCTGTAGGAACCCTGCTCTGTAGACGCTCTGTAGGAACCCTGTTCTGTAGGACCCTGCTCTGTGAGAACCCTGCTCTGTAGACGCTCTGTAGGAACTCTGCTCTGTAGGAATCCTGCTCTGTAGACGCTCTGTAGGAACCCTGCTCTGTAGGAACCCTGCTCTGTAGACGCTCTGTAGGAACCCTGCTCTGTAGGAACCCTGCTCTGTAGACGCTCTGTAGGAACCCTGTTCTGTAGGACCCTGCTCTGTGAGAACCCTGCTCTGTAGACGCTCTGTAGGAACCCTGTTCTGTAGGACCCTGCTCTGTGAGAACCCTGCTCTGTAGACGCTCTGTAGGAACTCTGCTCTGTAGGAACTCTGCTCTGTAGGAACTCTGCTGTGTAGAAAACCTGCTCTGTCCTGTTTTCCTGCAGGCCTGCGGTCAGCTCTGGGCCGGTGCATTGCGCTTGGGGTCCATGGTCGTCCTGGTCAGCCTGTGACCGCTGCTCCAAAACACAGGTGGCGCTAGAGAGCTCTGACAACATACAGACAGCTTAACTCACACAGTGAACGTTAGCTTTAAAGGAGCTCAGCTCGGGCCGCTCTGGGTCTGCCAGGCGGCTAAGCTAAGCTAACGTTCTAGCTGAGCTGGATTGACTGGCGGCTCTAACTTCACTCCTTCTTCTCTCCTCCGTTTGTGCTTCAGACGCAGATCCGCTCCATCGCAGTGTTTCCTCAGTTCGGTGGGCAGCGATGTACGGGGTCTTCCATCCACACGCAGAGCTGCACCTCTACTCAAGGCTGCCCCCTGGAGGAGGGCTGTGGAGACCGCTTCCGCTGCCAGTCGGGTAAACAGCACAATCATGGAAATGTTCTGCTCCAGCAGCAGGAGGTGAACTGAGCTCCACAGTTTAGAAGCTGAAGAGCTGAAAGAGGCTCTCCAGGTTCTCTGTACGTTCCTGAAGGTCAATATCTACAGATCTAAGATCAGCTGCTGGAACATAAACAGAGTTGAGTGTTTGTTAGGATCCCCACTTAGGAATTCCAGTAAGAGACCATTACAGTGATCAACTCTGACCATTACAGTGATCCACTCTGACCATTACAGTGATCAACTCTGACCATTACAGTAATCCACTCTGACCATTACAGCAATCAACTCTGACCATTACAGCAATCAACTCTGACTATTACAGTCATCAACTCTGACCAGTACAGTGATCAACTCTGACCAGTACAGTGATCAACTCTGACCATTACAGTGATCAACTCTGACCATTACAGTCATCAACTCTGACCATTACAGTCATCAATTCTGACCATTACAGTCATCAACTCTGACCATTACAGTGACCAACTCTGACTATTACAGTCATCAACTCTGACCATTACAGTCATCAACTCTAACTATTACAGTGTTCAACTCTGACCAGTACAGTGATGGACTCTGACCATTACAGTGATCAACTCTGACCAGTACAGTGATGGACTCTGAACAGTACAGTGATGGACTCTGACCAGTACAGTGATGGACTGTGAGAAACAGATGGATCAGGTTCTCTGTGGTTCTGGGTCTGAAGATCTGATCTGTAGTGAATGTGTATCAGAAGATACTGTAGTGATGGTGTTTATGTGATACAGAGATCAAGATCTAAGATCTCAGGTTCTACTGTAGGTCTGATATACGGAGCTGAAGAACCGAGTCGGTCAGTAAGCAGTTTCTGAGTTTCAGTACTGAAATTCAGTATTTATGTTTATTGATTTATTTCTAGAATATTTAGTACGTATACTGACACATGTCTGACACACAGCTCTAGGTCTGAGTACTGAGTACTGAGTACTGAGTATCTGGAATGTGAGTGTACAGTCATGTTGTCAGAGTAACTATATAAGTTTATATCACACTCAGTAATGACATAACCTTTAGAGTGACCAATTAATAATAAATAAATAATAATAATAAATTCCCAGTGAAAACAGTAACTGTCTGAGAGACTGACTCAGCATGTCTCTGTGTGTGTGTATATATATTTGTGTGTGTGTGTGTGTGTGTGTGTATGCGTGCATGTGTGTGTGTGTGTATGTGTGTGTAGGGAGGTGTATCAGTCAGGTTCTGGTGTGTAATGGTGATATAGACTGTGAGGACAGCTCAGATGAACAGCGTTGTGAGACGAAAGGAAAGATCTGTGACCTCCAACAACCTCCACCACACATAGAGCTCACTGGACTCGGGTAAACAACTCTCTATCTATCTATCTATCTATCTATCTATCTATCTATCTATCTATCTATCTATCTATCTATCTATCTATCTATCTATCTATCTATCTATCTATGTGTCAAATAATTTGTCTGTATATCTATTTTTCTTTTTCTTTACATCTCTCTCTCTCTCTCTCTCTCTCTCTCTCTTTCTCTCTCTCTCTCTCTCTTTCTCTCTCTCTCCCTCTCTCTCTCTCTTTCTCTCTCTCTCTCTCTCTCTTTCTCTCTCTCTCTCTCTCTCTCTCTCTTTCTCTCTCTCTCTCTCTCTCTTTCTCTCTCTCTCTCTCTCTCTCTCTCTCTCTCTCTCTCTCTCTTTCTCTCTCTCTCTCTCAGGTATAATGCTTTGCTGGGGGAGTTTAAGGGATCAGTTATAAACACTAAGAGTTTTGGTGGTCAGTGTAGAAAAGTGTTTAGTGGAGATCACCAGGACATCTACAGACTTCCACACAGCGTCCTCAGATACAACTTCCAGGTACAACAGCTTCCAGGTTCCAGTTACACCCTCACCTCCACACTGTACCACGAGCTTCTTCCCCCACCTCAGTGCCCACCTTCCACTGAACCAATAACAGTCCTAACACCTACCTGTGTACAGGTAAACTGTAACGCTACCTTCCCCTACCTGTGTACAGGTAAACTGTAACGCTACCTTCCCCTACCTGTGTACAGGTAAACTCTAACACTACTTTCACCTACCTGTGTACAGGTTAACTGTAACACTACCTTCACATACCTGTGTACAGGTAAACTGTAACATTACCTTCACCTACCTGTGTACAGGTAAACTCTAACACTACCTTCACCTACCTGTGTACAGGTTAACTGTAACACTACCTTCACCTACCTGTGTACAGGTAAACTGTAACACTACCTTCCCCTACCTGTGTACAGGTTAACTGTAACACTACCTTCACCTACCTGTGTACAGGTAAACTGTAACACTACCTTTACCTACCTGTGTACAGGTAAACTGTAACACTATCTTCATCTACCTATGAACAGGTAAACTGTAACACTACCTTCACCTACCTGTGTACACGTAAACTGTAACACTACCTTCATCTACCTGTGTACAGGTAAACTGTAACACTACCTTCACCTACCTGTGTACAGGTAAACTGTAACACTACCTTCACCTACCTGTGTACAGATAAACTGTAACACTACCTTCATCTACCTGTGTACAGGTAAACTGTAACACTACCTTCACCTACCTGTGTACAGGTAAACTGTAACACTACCTTCACCTACCTGTGTACAGGTAAACTGTAACACTACCTTCACCTACCTGTGTACAGGTAAACTGTAACACTACCTTCACCTACCTGTGTACAGGTAAACTGTAACACTACCTTCACCTACCTGTGTACAGGTAAACTGTAACACTACCTTCATCTACCTGTGTACAGGTGGTCAGTAAGTGTTGTGTTGTCTGTATTCTGTAAGGTAACGGCTAAGAACGATTTCTCCAGTGAGTTCTACTCCAGCTCCTGGCACTACATGAAGAAAATAGAAAACCGAAAGGACACACACGGAACCACCTGGGGACACGATCACTTCACCTCTGAAGAAGACCTGAAACAAACACAGGTACCAATCAATCATCCACCTTCAAACATTAACGAGAGAACAGGTACAGTACTAATCTACAGTTTCTCATTAGGTTGAGTGTATAACTCTAAATGTAGGTGTTGTATATAAACTGAGTTACAGTTTCTCATTAGGTTGAATGTATATCTCTAAATGTAGGTATTTTATATAAACTGAGTTACAGTTTCTCATTAGGTTGAATGTATAACTCTAAATGTAGGTATTGTATATAAACTGAGTTACAGTTTCTCATTAGGTTGAATGTATAACTCTAAATGTAGGTATTGTATATAAACTGAGTTACAGTTTCTCATTAGGTTGAATGTATAACTCTAAATGTAGGTATTGTACATAAACTGAGTAACAGTTTCTCATTAGGTTGAATGTATATCTCTAAATGTAGGTGTTGTATATAAACTGAGTTACAGTTTCTAATTAGGCTGAATGTATAACTCTAAATGTAGGTATTGTATGTAAACTGTTACAGTTTCTCATTAGGTTGAGTGTATAACTAAATGTAGGTATGGTATATAAACTGAGTAACAGTTTCTCATTAGGTTGAATGTATAACTCTAAATGTAGGTATTGTATATAAACTGAATTACAGTTTCTCATTAGGTTGAGTGTATAACTTTAAATGTAGGTATTGTATATAAACTGAGTTACAGTTTCTCATTAGGTTGAGTGTATAACTCTAAATGTAGGTATTGTATATAAACTGAGTTACAGTTTCTCATTAGGTTGAATGTATAAATCTAAATGTAGGTATTGTATATAAACTGAGTAACAGTTTCTCATTAGGTTGAATGTATAACTCTAAATGTAGGTATTGTATATAAACTGAGTTACAGTTTCTCATTAGGTTGAATGTATAACTCTAAATGTAGGTATTGTATATAAACTGAGTTACAGTTTCTCATTAGGTTGAGTGTATAACTCTAAATGTAGGTATTGTATATAAACTGAGTTACAGTTTCTCATTAGGTTGAGTGTATAACTCTAAATGTAGGTATTGTATATAAACTGAGTTACAGTTTCTCATTAGGTTGAATGTATAACTCTAAATTCAGGTATTGTATATAAACTGAGTTACAGTTTCTCATTAGGTTGAGTGTATAACTCTAAATGTAGGTATTGTATATAAACTGAGTTACAGTTTCTCATTAGGTTGAATGTATAAATCTAAATGTAGGTATTGTATATAAACTGAGTTACAGTTTCTCATTAGGTTGAATGTATAACTCTAAATGTAGGTATTGTATATAAACTGAGTAACGGTTTCTCATTAGGTTGAATGTATAACTCTAAATGTAGGTATTGTATATAAACTGAGTTACAGTTTCTCATTAGGTTGAATGTATAACTCTAAATGTAGGTATTGTATATAAACTGAGTTACAGTTTCTCATTAGGTTGAGTGTATAACTCTAAATGTAGGTATTGTATATAAACTGAGTTACAGTTTCTCATTAGGTTGAATGTATAAATCTAAATGTAGGTATTGTATATAAACTGAGTTACAGTTTCTCATTAGGTTGAATGTATAACTCTAAATGTAGGTATTGTTTATAAACTGAGATACAGTTTCTCATTAGGTTGAATGTATATCTCTAAATGTAGGTATTGTATATAAACTGAGTTACAGTTTCTCATTAGGTTGAATGTATATCTCTAAATGTAGGTATTGTATATAAACTGAGTTACAGTTTCTCATTAGGTTGAATGTATATCTCTAAATGTAGGTATTGTATATAAACTGAGTTACAGTTTCTCATTAGGTTGAATGTATATCTCTAAATGTAGGTATTGTATATAAACTGAGTTACAGTTTCTCATTAGGTTGAGTGTATAACTCTAAATGTAGGTATATAGGATCAGTGTGTTATCTTATGTTGGTGTGTTGTTGTTTGTATCTTCTCTCTGTAGACTCGACAGCTGGTGGTGATCAGCAGTGATGTAGAAGTGGCTCAGTTTCAGAATCAGCCCCCCGAATACCTCCCTCTGTCCGAGGAGTTCTGGAGGGCTCTGTCCACCCTGCCCGTGGTGTACGACTACGCCTCATACCGCAAGGTTCTGGAGAGATTCGGGACACACTACCTGTCTGAGGGGACACTTGGGGGGCAGTTTAGAGCCCTGCTGCACTTCAGCCAGGACTTCGTTCAGAAGAGCCGTAAGAAGCCTCAACACTTCTAGAGGGGACACTTCTTAGTTTCACTAAGAAACCCTCCAAAATTCAGTATTTGGTATAAAACAGATTATTTGAAGAGTGTTTTGATGGGAAATAATTCAGATAGTGTTTACAGTGGTGGTAATGGTGTTTATAGTGGTGGTGATGGTGTTTACAGTGGTGGTAATGGTGTTTACAGTGGTGGTGATGGTATTTACAGTGGTGGTGATGTTGTTTACAGTGGTGGTGATGGGTTTACAGTGGGGGTGATGGTGTTTACAGTGGTGGTGGTGGTGTTTACAGTGGTGGTGGTGGTGTTGTTTACAGTAGTGGTGATGGTGTTTACAGTGGTGGTGATGGGTTTACAGTGGGGGTGATGGTGTTTACAGTGGTGGTGGTGGTGTTTACATTGGTGGTGGTGTTTACAGTGGTGGTGATGGTGTTTACAGTGTTGATGGTGTTTACAGTGGTGGTGATGGTGTGTACACTGGTGGTAATGGTATTTACACTAGTGATGGTGTTTACACTTGTGATGCTGTGTACAGTGGTGGTGATGGTGTTTACAGTGGTGGTGATGTTTACAATGGTGGTAATATTGTTTACAGTGGTGGTGATGGTGTTTACAGTGGTGATGTTTACAGTGATGGTGATGGTGTTTACAGTGGTGGTGATGGTGTTTACAGTGGTGGTGGTGTTTACAGTGGTGGTAATGATGTTTACAGTGGTGATGGTGTTTACAGTGGTGATGTTTACAGTGGTGGTGATGGTGTTTACAGTGGTGGTGATGGTGTTTACAGTGGTGGTGATGGTGTTTACAGTGGTGGTGTTTACAGTGGTGGTGATGGTGTTTTCAGTGGTGATGATGGTGTGTACAGTGGTGGTGATGGTGTTTACAGTGGTGGTGATGGTAACCAGGGGTCTCCATGTCTACAACACTAATCTACACATTGTATTTACTATGAAACCCACCAGTGAAGCTACACGTGTCTTCTGAGTTTATCTGGATGTTGATGGTAAAATGTGGAAGATCTGAAAATACTAGGTTTTCTTTGGGGACTATTTGAACCTCACAGCGTCCTGCATGTATCCCTCCACCATGAATGGAGTTTAAGACTGAGATCTTCTCTAAACTATCATAAACAGAGTCTCAGAATCAGACAGTGTATTTATAACATCTACTGTAAGAACTTTCTGTGAGGAGCTTTTAGAGGTGGACGTCTGGTTCCATTCACCTCCACTGTGAGAGACCTGACTGTGTGTAGGGTTTGGTACTGAAGTGTTAATAAGGAGTTTGTTTATGTTCTAACTGGTTAATTATTTTTTTTCTCCTACAGAGTTTGAAATGCGCGACTTTAACGAGTGTGTGAAAACGACCCACACGGTTCTGTTCTTCATCACATGGTCCACCGTGGACTGTACAAACTTCTACAGCTACATCAAAAGAGAAGCAGACAACTACAGTAAGACCTTCACCTCTTCTGGACCTTAGAACTCAACCTTCTACACCCAGTCTCATAAACCTAACCAAAACAAAGAATCACCTCAGACTCCCCTCAGACTCCCACCTCAGACATAACTCAGACTTCCACCTCAGACTCATCTCAGACTCCCACCTCAGACTCAACTTAGACTCCCACCTCAGACACTCACCTCAGAGACTCAGACTCCCCTCAGACTCCTACCTCAGACTCCCATTTCAGACTCCCATCTCAGACTCCCACCTCAGACTCCCCTCAGACTCCCACCTCAGACTCAACTCAGACTCCCATTTCAGACTCCATTTCAGACTCCCAACCCAGACACAACTCAGACTCCCACCTCAGACTTAACTCAGACTTCCACCTCAGACTCATCTCAGACTCCCACCTCAGACCCAACTTAGACTCCCACCTCAGAGACTCACCTCAGAGACTCAGACTCCCCTCAGACTCCCACCTCAGACTCCCATTTCAGACTCCCACCTCAGACACAACTCAGACTCCCACCTCAGACTTAACTCAGAATTCCACCTCAGACTCATCTCAGACTCCCACCTCAGACTCAACTTAGACTCCCACCTCAGACACTCACCTCAGAGACTCAGACTCCCCTCAGACCCCTACCTCAGACTCCCATTTCAGACTCCCATCTCAGACTCCCACCTCAGACACAACTCAGACTCCCACCTCAGACTCCCACCTCAGACTCAACTCAGACTCCCATTTCAGACTCCCACCTCAGACATAACTCAGACTCCCACCTCAGACTTAACTCAGACTTCCACCTCAGACTCATCTCAGACTCCCACCTCAGACCCAGCTTAGACTCCCACCTTAGACACTCACCTCAGAGACTCACTTCAGGCTTAACTCAGACTTCCACCTCAGACTCCCAACTCAGACTCTCATCTCAGACTCCCACCTCAGACACAACTCAGACTCCCACCTCAGACTCCCATCTCAGACTCCCACCTCAGACACAAGTCAGACTCCCACCTCAGACTCACCTAAGACTCCCCTCAGACTCCCACCTCAGACTCAACTCAGACTCCCATTTCAGACTCCCAACTCAGACTCCCACCTCAGACACAAGTCAGACTCCCACCTCAGACTCCCCTCAGACTCCCACCTCAGACTCAATTCATACTCCCACCTCAGACTCCCACCTCAGACTCCCACCTCAGACGTACCTCAGACTCCCACCTCAGACTCCCACCTCAGACTTACCTCAGACTCCCCTCAGACTCCCACCTCAGACTCAACTCAGACTCCCACCTCAGACTCCCACATCAGACGTACCTCAGACTCCCACCTCAGACTACCACCTCAGACTCCCACCTCAGACTCCCACCTCAGACACAACTCAGACTCCCACCTCAGACTCACCTCAGACTCCCACCTCAGACTTACCTCAGACTCCCACCTCAGACTCAACTCAGACTCCCACCTCAGACTCCCACCTCAGACTCCCACCTCAGACTACCACCTCAGACTCCCACCTCAGACTCCCACCTCAGACACAACTCAGACTCCCACCTCAGACTCACCTCAGACTCCCACCTCAGACTTACCTCAGACTCCCACCTCAGACTCAACTCAGACTCCCACCTCAGACTCCCACCTCAGACTCCCACCTCAGACTCAACTCAGACTCCTACCTCAGATTTCCACCTCAGACTCTCACCTCAGACTCAACTCAGACTCCCACCTCAGACTCAACTCAGACTCCCACCTCAGAAACTCACCTCAGACTCCCCTCAGACTCCCACCTCAGACTCCCCTCAGACTCCCACCTCAGACTCAACTCAGACTCCCACTTCAGACACTCACCTCAGAGACTCAGACTCCCCTCAGACTCCCACCTCAGACTCCCATTTCAGACTCCCATCTTAGACTCCCACCTCAGACACAACTCAGACTCCCACCTCAGACATAATAGCTTAAGGAGGAAACTCAGTACTGGTGATTAACGGTGTTCCACTGCCTCCACTTCAGAACGGAGTCACTCTAAAACCAATAGTAAGGGGACGGCGATCGGAGGATACGCTGCGTACATCTCGGCGCTCTCGGCTCTGGACCTGAACACCGCTGCCGAGAACTGGAGGCGTTTCTCTCAGTGGGCGGGGTCAGTGAAGGACTTTCCCACCATCATCAGCCAAAAGGTTATTCTGACTCTCAGATTCAGATTCTGATGCTTCCTCTGAGTCAAATATGATATGTGTCTAATCTTGCTTCTCAGACTATGAAATTACTATTATTTCTGATTGATCCTCTGATCGATTCTCTGATTGATCCTCTAATCGATTCACTGATTGATCCTCTGATTGATTCTCTGATTGATTCTCTGATCGATTCTCTGATTGATCCTCTGATTGATTCTCTGATCGATTCTCTGATTGATCCTCTGATTGATTCTCTGATTGATTCTCTGATTGATTCTCTGATTGATCCTCTGATCGATTCTCTGATTGATCCTCTAATCGATTCTCTGATCGATTCTCTGATTGATCCTCTGATCGATTCACTGATTGATCCTCTGATTGATTCTCTGATTGATCCTCTGATCAATTCTCTGATTGATCCTCTGATCGATTCTCTGATTGATTCTCTGATTGATCCTCTGATCGATTCTCTGATTGATCCTTTGTTTGATCCACTGATTGATCCTCTGATTGATCCTCTGATTGAATCTCTGATTGATCCTCTGTATATGAATCTCTAAATGATTATCCGATTCTCTACTTATTATCCTCATTGACTGACTCTCTGTCTTTGATTAATGTTCTGACTCTGATTTTAATTGTCTGATTTTGATTTTGGTTCTGTAACTCTGATTTTTTGGCACTGATTCTGATTTAGATTATTTTACTTTAATTCTTATTCTCTGACTCGTCTGAATCTCTGACTTCCTGATTTTAAATCTTTGACTCTGATTTGCTCATTCTAATTTTTATTCTCTGTTCACTCACTCTGGCTCTCTGACTCTGATTTTGATTCTCTGACTCACTCATTCTGATTCGCTGACTCTGATTCTGAATCTTTGACTCTCATTTGCTCATTCTCGTTTTCATTTTGATTCTCTGACTGTCTGATTCAGATTCCTTGACTCTCCGAGTCTCTGACTTTCATTTG
>JAJQXZ010000030.1:147500-160000 GCA_021613375.1 Megaleporinus macrocephalus | reverse complement strand
GTCCCCCCCCACTGCTCAACGGCTTCGTCCTGGTAAGACCACCGCCAACCCCATCTTATCAGACTTTATATCAGACTTTATAAAACAGACTTTATAAAACAGACTTTATAAAACAGACTTTATATCAGACTTTATATCAGATTTTATAACACAGACTTTATAACACAGACTTTATATCAGATTTTATATCAGATTTTATAACACACAGACTTTATAACAGACTTTATATCAGACTTTATAACACAGACTTTATATCAGACTTTATAACACAGACTTTATATCAGACTTTATAACACAGACTTTATATCAGACTTTATAAAACAGACTTTATATCAGATTTTATATCAGACTTTATATCAGACTTTATATCAGACTTTATAACACACAGACTTTATATCAGACTTTATATCAGACTTTATAACACACAGACTTTATATCAGACTTTATAACACAGACTTTATATCAGACTTTATAACACAGACTTAATATCAGACTTTATATCAGACTTTATAACAGAGACTTTATATCAGACTTTATAACACAGACTTTATATCAGACTTTATAACACACAGACTTTATATCAGACTTTATATCAGACTTTATAACACACAGACTTTATAACAGACTTTATATCAGACTTTATAACACACAGACTTAATATCAGACTTTATAACACAGACTTTATAACACAGACTTTATAACAGACTTTATATCAGACTTTATAACACAGACTTTGTATCAGACTTTATAACACACAGACTTTGTATCAGACTTTATAACACACAGACTTTATAACAGACTTTATATCAGACTTTATAACACACAGACTTAATATCAGACTTTATAACACAGACTTTATAACACAGACTTTATATCAGACTTTATATCAGACTTTATAACACACAGACTTTATATCATACTTTATATCACAGAGACTTTATATCAGACTTTATATCAGACTTTATATCAGACTTTATCACACAGACTTTAAAACACAGACTTTATATCAGACTTTATAACACACAGACTTTATATCAGACTTTATAACACAGACTTTATATCAGACTTTATCACACAGACTTTAAAACACAGACTTTATATCAGACTTTAAAACACAGATTTTATATCAGACTTTATAACAGATTTATATCAGACTTTTTATCAGAGTTTATAACACAGACTTTATATCAGACTTTATAACACACAGACTTTATAACACAGAATTTATAATACACAGAGTTAATATCAGACTTTATAACACACAGACGTTATAACAGACTTTATATCAGACTTTATAACACAGACTTTATATCAGACTTTATAACACACAGACTTTAGAACAGACTTTATGTCAGATTTTAACACACAGACTTTATATCAGACTTTATAACACACAGACGTTTTAACACAGACTTAATATCAGACTTTATATCAGACTTTATAACACACAGACTTTATATCAGACTTTATAACACAGACTTTATATCAGACTATATATCAGACTTTATAACAGATTTATATCAGACTTTATATCAGACTTTATGACACACAGACGTTTTAACACAGACTTAATATCAGACTTTATAACACACAGACTTTATAACACAGACTTTATATCAGACTTTATAACACAGACTTTATATCGGACTTTATAACACAGACTTTACATCAGACTTTATATCAGACTTTATAACAGATTTATATCAGACTTTATATCAGACTTTATAACACACAGACTTAATGTCAGACTTTATAACACAGACTTTATAACACAGACTTTATATCAGACTTTGTATCAGACTTTATAACACAGGTTTATATCAGACTTTATATCAGACTATATAACACAGACTTTATATCAGACTTTATATCAGACTATATAACACAGACTTTATATCAGACTTTATATCAGACTTTATAACACAGATTTATATCAGACTTTATATCAGACTATACAACACAGACTTTATATCAGACTTTATAACAGACTTTATATCAGACTTTATAACACAGACTTTATATCAGACTTTATAACACAGACTTTATATCAGACTTTATAACAGACTTTATAACACAGACTTTATATCAGACTTTATAACAGACTTTATAACACAGACTGTATTGATGATGGGGTGTATTGGTGTATTGATGATGAGGTGTATTGGTGTATTGATGATGAGGTGTATTGATAATGAGGTGTATTGATGATGAGGTGTATTGGTGTATTGATGATGAGGTGTATTGATAATGAGGTGTATTGATGATGAGGTGTATTGATAATGAGGTGTATTGATAATGAGGTGTATTGATGATGAGGTGTATTGGTGTATTGATGATGAGGTGTATTGATGAGGAGGTGTATTGGTGTATTGATGATGAGGTGTATTGATAATTAGGTGTATTGATGATGAGGTGTATTGGTGTATTGATGATGATGTGTATTGATGAGGAGGTGTATTGGTGTATTGATGAGGTGTACTGATGATAATGTGTATTGATGATGAGGTGTATTGATGATAATGTGTATTGATGATGAGGTGTATTGATGATGAGGTGTATTGGTGTATTGATGATAATGTGTATTGATGATGAGGTGTATTGATGATGAGGTGTATTGATGATGAGGTGTACTGGTGTATTGATGATAATGTGTATTGATGATGAGGTGTATTGATGATAATGTGTATTGATGATGAGGTGTATTGATGAGGAGGTGTATTGGTGTATTGATGATAATGTGTATTGATGATGAGGTGTATTGATGATGAGGTGTATTGGTGTATTGATGATAATGTGTATTGATGATGAGGTGTATTGATGATGAGGTGTACTGGTGTATTGATGATGAGGTGTACTGGTGTATTGATGATAATGTGTATTGATGATGAGGTGTATTGGTGTATTTATGATGATGTGTATTGATGATGAGGTGTATTGGTGTATTGATGATGAGGTGTATTGGTGTATTGATGATAATGTGTATTGATGATGAGGTGTACTGGTGTATTGATGATAATGTGTATTGATGATGAGGTGTATTGGTGTATTGATGATGAGGTGTATTGGTGTATTGATGATAATGTGTATTGATGATGAGGTGTATTGGTGTATTGATGATGAGGTGTACTGGTGTATTGATGATAATGTGTATTGATGATGAGGTGTATTGGTGTATTGATGATAATGTGTATTGATGATGATGTGTATTGATGATGAGGTGTACTGGTGTATTGATGATAATGTGTATTGATGATGAGGTGTATTGGTGTATTGATGATGAGGTGTATTGATAATGAGGTGTATTGATGATGATGTGTATTGGTGTATTGATGATGAGGTGTATTGATGATGAGTTGTGTTGGTGTATTGATGATGAGGTGTATTGATGATGAGGTGTATTGGTGTATTGATGTATTGATGATGAGGTGTATTGGTGTATTGATGATGAGTTGTATTAATGTATTGATGATGGGGTGTATTGGTGTATTGATGATGAGGTGTACTGGTGTATTGATGAGGAGGTGTATTGGTGTATTGATGAGGTGTATTGATGATGAGGTGTATTGATGATGATGTGTATTGATGATGGGGTGTACTGGTGTATTGATGATGATGTGTATTGATGAGGAGGTGTATTGGTGTATTGATGATGAGGTGTATTGATGATGATGTGTATTGATGATGAGGTGTACTGGTGTATTGATGATGATGTGTATTGATGATGATGTGTATTGATGATGAGGTGTATTGGTGTATTGATGAGGTGTATTGATGATAATGTGTATTGATGATGAGGTGTATTGATGATGAGGTGTACTGGTGTATTGATGATAATGTGTATTGATGATGAGGTGTATTGGTGTATTGATGATAATGTGTATTGATGATGATGTGTATTGATGATGAGGTGTACTGGTGTATTGATGATAATGTGTATTGATGATGAGGTGTATTGGTGTATTGATGATGAGGTGTATTGGTGTATTGATGATGACGTGTATTGGTGTATTGATGAGGTGTATTGATGTATTGATGATGAGGTGTATTGGTTTATTGATGATAATGTGTATTGATAATGAGGTGTATTGGTGTATTGATGATGAGGTGTATTGGTGTATTGATGAGGTGTATTGGTGTATTGATGATGAGGTGTATTGGTGTATTGATGATGAGGTGTATTGATGATGAGATGTATTGGTGTATTGATGATGAGGTGTATTGATAATGACGTGTATTGATGATGAGGTGTATTGGTGTATTGATGATGAGGTGTATTGATGATGAGGTGTATTGGTGTATTGATGATGAGGTGTATTGATGATGAGGTGTATTGATGATGAGGTGTATTGGTGTATTGATGATGAGGTGTATTGATAATGAGGTGTATTGATGATGAGGTGTATTGGTGTATTGATGATGAGGTGTATTGATGATGAGGTGTATTGATGATGAGGTGTATTGATAATGAGGTGTATTGATGATGAGGTGTATTGGTGTATTGATGATGAGGTGTATTGATGATGAGGTGTATTGATGATGAGGTGTATTGGTGTATTGATGATGAGGTGTATTGATAATGAGGTGTATTGATGATGAGGTGTATTGGTGTATTGATGATGAGGTGTATTGATGAGGAGGTGTATTGGTGTATTGATGATGAGGTGTATTGATGATGAGGTGTATTGGTGTATTGATGATGAGGTGTATTGATGATGAGGTGTATTGGTGTATTGATGTATTGATGATGAGGTGTATTGGTGTATTGATGATGAGTTGTATTAATGTATTGATGATGGGGTGTATTGGTGTATTGATGATGAGGTGTAATGATGATGAGGTGTATTGGTGTATTGATGATGAGGTCTATTGATAAGGAGGTGTATTGGTGTATTGATGATGAGGTGTATTGGTGTATTGATGATGAGGTCTATTGATAAGGAGGTGTATTGGTGTATTGATGATGAGGTGTATTGGTGTATTGATGATGAGGTGTATTGGTGTATTGATGATGAGGTGTATTGGTGTATTGATGATGAGGTCTATTGATAAGGAGGTGTAATGATGATGAGGTGTATTGGTGTATTGATGATGAGGTCTATTGATAAGGAGGTGTATTGGTGTATTGATGATGAGGTGTATTGGTGTATTGATGATGAGGTGTATTTGTGTATTGATGATGAGGTGTATTGATGATGAGGTGTATTGGTGTATTGATGTATTGATGATGAGGTGTATTGGTGTATTGATGATGAGTTGTATTAATGTATTGATGATGGGGTGTATTGGTGTATTGATGATGAGGTGTAATGATGATGAGGTGTATTGGTGTATTGATGATGAGGTGTACTGGTGTATTGATGATAATGTGTATTGATGATGAGGTGTATTGGTGTATTTATGATGATGTGTATTGATGATGAGGTGTATTGGTGTATTGATGATGAGGTGTATTGATGATGATGTGTATTGATGATGAGGTGTACTGGTGTATTGATGATGATGTGTATTGATGATGATGTGTATTGATGATGAGGTGTATTGGTGTATTGATGAGGTGTATTGATGATAATGTGTATTGATGATGAGGTGTATTGATGATGAGGTGTACTGGTGTATTGATGATAATGTGTATTGATGATGAGGTGTATTGGTGTATTGATGATAATGTGTATTGATGATGACGTGTATTGATGATGAGGTGTACTGGTGTATTGATGATAATGTGTATTGATGATGAGGTGTATTGTTGTATTGATGATGAGGTGTATTGGTGTATTGATGATGACGTGTATTGGTGTATTGATGAGGTGTATTGATGTATTGATGATGAGGTGTATTGGTTTATTGATGATAATGTGTATTGATGATGAGGTGTATTGGTGTATTGATGATGAGGTGTATTGGTGTATTGATGAGGTGTATTGGTGTATTGATGATGAGGTGTATTGGTGTATTGATGATGAGGTGTATTGATGATGAGATGTATTGGTGTATTGATGATGAGGTGTATTGATAATGACGTGTATTGATGATGAGGTGTATTGGTGTATTGATGATGAGGTGTATTGATGATGAGGTGTATTGGTGTATTGATGATGAGGTGTATTGATGATGAGGTGTATTGATGATGAGGTGTATTGGTGTATTGATGATGAGGTGTATTGATAATGAGGTGTATTGATGATGAGGTGTATTGGTGTATTGATGATGAGGTGTATTGATGATGAGGTGTATTGATGATGAGGTGTATTGATAATGAGGTGTATTGATGATGAGGTGTATTGGTGTATTGATGATGAGGTGTATTGATGATGAGGTGTATTGATGATGAGGTGTATTGGTGTATTGATGATGAGGTGTATTGATAATGAGGTGTATTGATGATGAGGTGTATTGGTGTATTGATGATGAGGTGTATTGATGAGGAGGTGTATTGGTGTATTGATGATGAGGTGTATTGATGATGAGGTGTATTGGTGTATTGATGATGAGGTGTATTGATGATGAGGTGTATTGATGATGAGGTGTATTGGTGTATTGATGATGAGGTGTATTGATGATGGGGTGTATTGGTGTATTGATGATGAGGTGTATTGATGATGAGGTGTATTGGTGTATTGATGATGAGGTCTATTGATGAGGAGGTGTATTGGTGTATTGATGATGAGGTGTATTGATGATGAGGTGTATTGATGATGAGGTGTATTGGTGTATTGATGATGAGGTGTATTGATAATGAGGTGTATTGATGATGAGGTGTATTGGTGTATTGATGATGAGGTGTATTGATAATGAGGTGTATTGATGATGAGGTGTATTGGTGTATTGATGATGAGGTGAATTGATGTACTGATGATGAGGTGTATTGATGAAGAGGTGTATTGATGTATTGATGAAAGTAATATTTCTGGTATTGATTTTATGATTTTCAGTATGTTTGTGTTTGTTTTCCTTCAGGACCCTAAAGACGTTTATTTGGTGGGCAGTAAGATCGAGTACTCGTGTATTGAAGGATATCAGCTGATTGGAGAGCCCCTCGCCGAGTGTACAGAGGAGCAGACCTGGAGGAGGTCTCCACAGGAGTGCAAGAGTGAGTGTCATTTCATCAGCGCTCATTTATAATCTTCAGTTTCTAGACCACCAGGATGCCAACATCACAGTGAGATGGTGATGCTACCAGAGAGGACCTTACGAGCAATGGTAATGTTATGATTGATGGTAACTTTATGAATTATGGTAATATATGAGTGATGGTAATATATGAGTGATGGTAATGTTACGAGTGATAGTAATGTATGAGTGATAGTAAAGTTGTGAGTGACAGTAATGTTATGATTGATAGTAATGTATGAGTGATGGTAAAGTTGTGAGTGACAGTAATGTTATGATTGATAGTAGTGTATGAGTGATGGTAATGTTATGATTGATGGTAACTTTATGAATTATGGTAATATATGAGTGATGGTAATGTTATGAGTGATAGTAAAGTTGTGAGTGATAGTAATATATGAGTGATGGTAATGTTATGAGTGATGGTAATGTTATGAGTGATAGTAAAGTTGTGAGTGATAGTAAAGTTGTGAGTGATAGTCATGTATGAGTGATGGTAATGTTACGAGTGATAGTAATGTTATGATTGATAGTAATGTTATGAGTGATAGTAAAGTTGTGAGTGATGGTAATGTTATGATTGATAGTAATGTTTTGAGTGATAGTAATGTTATGAGTGATAGTAACGTTGTGAGTGACAGTAATGTTATGATTGATAGTAATGTTATGAGTGATGGTGATATTATGAGTGATAGTAATATTATGATTGATAGTAATGTATGATTGATAGTAATGTATGAGTGATAGTAATGTTATGAGTGATAGTAATGTTATGAGTGATAGCAATGTTGTGATTGATGGTAATGTTATGAGTGATAGTCATGTATGAGTGATTGTACCCTTATAACAATAATGTTATGAGTGAGTGAAATGTTATGATTGATGGTAATGTTATGAGGGATAGTAATGTTATTAATGATAGTAATGTTATGGGTGATGGCAATGTTGTGAGTGATGGTACCCTTATGAGTGATAGTAATGTTATGAGTGATAGCAATGTTATGGTTTATGGTACCATTGTAGGTGATCATAATGTTATGAGTGATGGAAATATTATGAGTGATAGTAATGTTATGAGTGATAGTAATTTTATGAGTGATAGTAATGTTATGAGTGATAGTCATGTATGAGTGATAGTCATGTATGAGTGATAGTAATTTTATGAGTGATAGTAATGTTATGAGTGATAGTCATGTATGAGTGAAAGTAATGTATGAGTGATGGTAATGTTATGAGTGATGGTAATATTATGAGTGATAGTAATGTTGTGGTTGATGGTAATGTTATGAGTGATGGTAATATTATGAGTGATAGTAATGTTACAAGTGATAGTAATTTTATGAGTGATAGTCATGTATGAGTGATAGTAATGTTATGAGTGATAGTAATGTTATGAGTGATAGTCATGTATGAGTGATAGTCATGTATGAGTGATAGTAATTTTATGAGTGATAGTAATGTTATGAGTGATAGTCATGTATGAGTGATAGTCATGTATGAGTGATAGTAATGTTTTGAGTGATAGTAATGTTATGAGTTAAAGTAATGTATGAGTGATGGTAATGTTATGAGTGATGGTAATATTATGAGTGATAGTAATGTTACGAGTGATAGTAATTTTATGAGTGATAGTCATGTATGAGTGATAGTAATGTTATGAGTGATAGTAATTTTATGAGTGATAGTCATGTATGAGTGATAGTAATGTTATGGGTGATGGCAATGTTGTGAGTGATGGTACCCTTATGAGTGATAGTAATGTTATGAGTGATAGCAATGTTATGGTTTATGGTACCATTGTAGGTGATCATAATGTTATGAGTGATGGAAATATTATGAGTGATAGTAATGTTATGAGTGATAGTAATTTTATGAGTGATAGTAATGTTATGAGTGATAGTCATGTATGAGTGATAGTCATGTATGAGTGATAGTAATTTTATGAGTGATAGTAATGTTATGAGTGATAGTCATGTATGAGTGAAAGTAATGTATGAGTGATGGTAATGTTATGAGTGATGGTAATATTATGAGTGATAGTAATGTTGTGGTTGATGGTAATGTTATGAGTGATGGTAATATTATGAGTGATAGTAATGTTACAAGTGATAGTAATTTTATGAGTGATAGTCATGTATGAGTGATAGTAATGTTATGAGTGATAGTAATGTTATGAGTGATAGTCATGTATGAGTGATAGTCATGTATGAGTGATAGTAATTTTATGAGTGATAGTAATGTTATGAGTGATAGTCATGTATGAGTGATAGTCATGTATGAGTGATAGTAATGTTTTGAGTGATAGTAATGTTATGAGTTAAAGTAATGTATGAGTGATGGTAATGTTATGAGTGATGGTAATATTATGAGTGATAGTAATGTTGTGGTTGATGGTAATGTTATGAGTGATGGTAATATTATGAGTGATAGTAATGTTACGAGTGATAGTAATTTTATGAGTGATAGTCATGTATGAGTGATAGTAATGTTATGAGTGATAGTCATGTATGAGTGATAGTCATGTATGAGTGACGGTAATGTTGTGAGTGATGGTAATGTTATGAGTGATGGTAATGTTATGAGTGAAAGTAATATTATGAGTGATAGTAATGTTATGAGTGATAGTAATGTTATGATGGTTGGCAATGTTATGAGTGATGTAATGTGATGAGTGATAGTAATGTTATGAGTGATAGTAAAGTTATGATTGATGGTAATGTTATGAGTGATGGCAATGTTATAAGTGATAGTAATATTATGAGTGATGGTAATGTTATGAGTGATGGTAATGTTATGAGTGAAAGTAATGTATGAGTGATGGTAATGTTATGAGTGACGGCAATGTTACGAGTGATAGTAATGTTATGAGTGATAGTAAAGTTATGAATGATGGTAATGCTAGGAGTGATAGTAATGTTATGAGTGATAGTAATGTTATGGGTGATGGTAATGTTATGATTGATGGTAATGTTATGAGTGAAAGTAATGTGTGAGTGATGGTAATGTTATGAGTGATGGTAATATTATGAGTGATAGTAATGTTATGAGTGATTGTGATATTATGAGTGATAGTAATGTTATGAGTGATAGTAATGTTATGAGTGATAATTTTATGAGTGATAGTAATGTATGAGTAATGGTAATGTTGTGAGTGATTGTAATGTTACGCGTGATAGCAATGTTATGATTGATGGCAATGTATGAGTGATGTAATGTGATGAGTGATAGTAATGTTACGAGTGATAGTAATGTTATGAGTGATAGTAACGTTATGAGTGATAGTCATGTATGAGTGATAGTCATGTATGAGTGATATTAATGTTATGAGTGATAGTAATGTTATGAGTGATGGTAATGCTATGAGTGATAGTAAAGTTGTGAGTGATGGTAATGCTATGAGTGATAGTAAAGTTGTGAGTGATAGTAATGTTATGAGTGATAGTAATGTTATGAGTGATGTTAATGTTATGATTGATGGTAACATTATGAATGATAGCAATGTTATGATTGATGGTAATATTATGAGTGAAAGTAATGTATGAGTGATGGCAATATTATGAGTGATAGTAATGTTATGATTGATGGTAATGTTATGAGTGATAGTAATGTTATGTGTGATAGTAATGTTATGAGTGATAGCAATGTTGTGACTGATGGTAATGTTATGAGTGATAGTCATGTATGAGTGATTGTACCCTTATAACAATAATGTTATGAGTGAGTGAAATGTTATGATTGATGGTAATGTTATGAGTGATAGTAATGCTATGAGTGATAGTAATGTTATGTTTCATGGCAATGTTATTAGTGATAGTAATGTTATGGGTGATGGCATTGTTGTTAGTGATAGTAATGTTATGAGTGATAGTAATGTTATGAGTAATGGTAATGTTAAAAGTTATGGTTACGTTGGTAATATTACTAGTGATTCATACGGTTATGTGTGATGGTAATGTAACAGGTGATGGTAATGTTCTGAGTTATGGTTATGTTTGGAGTGATGTATTTGTTACCATTACAGGTGATGGTAATGTTTATTGTAGCACTGGTAAGGTTAAGAGTAATGATAAATTATGGTAATAAAGGTAAATGTTTTTATAAATACAAGTTTATCTTTTTCTTTCTTCTGTAGCCACAGTATGTGGACACCCTCTCCTATCTGCAGATGTTTCTGGAAGACCATGGAAGCTCAGTTACAGAATTGGAGAGACGGTTGAGCTGAGCTGTCCGGCAGGGAAAGAACTAAACGGACAATCCGAAATTCGGTGCAACTCTGGCCTGGCCTGGTCACCTGAACCTGGAAACATGAGATGCCGCACAGGTAAGACCTTAGTAATGCAGATAAAACAGATAACATCAATATCACAGGTGATACCCTAATACCCTAATAACACACAGTTAATACACTAATAACACACAGTTAATACCCTAATAACACACAGTTAATACACTAATAACACACAGTTAATACCCTAATAACACACAGTCAATACCCTAATAACACACAGTTAATACCCTAATAAAACACAGTTAATACCCTAATAACACACAGTTAATACACTAATAACACACAGTTAATGCGCTAATAACACACAGTTAATACGCTAATAACACACAGTTAATACGCTAATAACACACAGTTAATACACTAATAACACACAGTTAATACCCTAATAACACACAGTTAATACCCTAATAACACACAGTTAATACACTAATAACACACAGTTAATACACTAATAACACACAGTTAATACGCTAGTAACACACAGTTAATACGCTAATAACACACAGTTAATACACTAATAACACACAGTTAATACACTAATAACACACAGTTAATACCCTAATAACACACAGTTAATACCCTAATAACACACAGTTAATACACTAAAAACACACAGTTAATACACTAATAACACACAGTTAATACACTAATAACACACAGTTAATACCCTAATAACACACAGTTAATACCCTAATAACACACAGTTAATACCCTAATAACACACAGTTAATACGCTAATAACACACAGTTAATACTCTAATAACACACACTTAATACCCTAATAACACACACTTAATACCCTAGTAACAGAGTTAATACCCTAATAACACACAGTTAATACCCTAATAACACACAGTTAATACACTAATAACACACAGTTAATACCCTAATAACACACAGTTAATACACTAATAACACACAGTTAATACACTAATAACACACAGTTAATACCCTAATAACACACAGTTAATACCCTAATAACACACAGTTAATACCCTAACAAGACACAGTTAATACCCTAATAACACACAGTTAATACCCTAATAACACAGTTAATACGCTAATAACACACAGTTAATACTCTAATAACACACACTTAATA
>JAJQXZ010000030.1:132500-135000 GCA_021613375.1 Megaleporinus macrocephalus | reverse complement strand
ATCAGGAGAGCTGCACACTGACCATCTCTCTGTCTGAGGTGGTGAAATCCTTCAGGGCAGTTAACCCACGCAAGGCTCCAGGTCCTGATGGTGTACACAGTCGTGTACTCAAAGCATGTGCCAACCAGCTGGCTGAGGTTTTCACTGACATCTTTAACCTCCCTAAGACTGTCAGTGGTTCCTACGTGCTTTAAAGAAACCATCATTGTTCCAGTTCCCAAGAAACCTTCTGTCACCTGAACGACTACCGCCCTGTTGCACTGACATCAACAGCTATGAAGTGCTTTGAGCGGCTGGTCAAAGCTCACATCTGTTCTATGCTTCCTGCCAATATGGACACTCACCAGTTTGCATACCAACAGTACACACTGCTCTCACACACTCAGACACACTGCTCTCACACACTCAGACACACTGCTCTCTCACACTCAGACACACTGCTCTCACACACTCAGACACACTGCTCTCTCACACTCAGACACACTGCTCTCACACACTCAGACACACTGCTCTCACACACTCAGACACACTGCTCTCACACACTCAGACACACTGCTCTCACACACTCAGACACACTGCTCTCACACACTCAGACACACTGCTCTCTCACACTCAGACACACTGCTCTCACACTCAGACACACTGCTCTCTCACACTCAGACACACTGCTCTCACACACTCAGACACACTGCTCTCACACACTCAGACACACTGCTCTCACACACTCAGACACACTGCTCTCACACACTCAGACACACTGCTCTCACACACTCAGACACACTGCTCTCACACACTCAGACACACTGCTCTCACACACTCAGACACACTGCTCTCTCACACTTGGACAGAAAGAACACGTATGTGAGAAGCTGTTCATAGATTACAGCTCAGCATTCAACACTATCATCCCAGCCAAACTCATCCCGAAGCTCAAAGACTTGGGCTTGAACTCTCATCTCTGCAACTGGATACTGGACTTCCTGACGAGCAGACAGCAGGTGGTGAGGGTGGGTGACAGCATCTCTTCCACTCTGACTCTGAGCACGGGGGCCCCCCAGGGATGTGTACTCAGCCCCCTCCTGTATTCCCTGTACACTAATGAATGTGTAGCCAAACACTCCTCCAACCTCATCTTCAAATTCGCTGATGACACTACCATCCTAGGCCTCATCACAGATGGAGATGAAACAGCCTATAGAGACGAGGTCAGCGCTCTGTCAGAGTGGAGCCACGACAACAATCTCCGTCTAAACATCAGCAAAACGAAGGAGATGATTGTGGACTACAGGAAGCAGCAGAAGGGTGGTCACTCTCCCCTTTACATCAACGGGGCTGAAGTGGAGAGAGTCAGCAGTGTTAAGTTCCTCGGCGTTCACCTCTCTGATGACCTCACCTGGTCCCTCCACACTAACACGATTGTGAGATGTGCCCGTCAGCGTCTCTTCTTCCTGCGCAGGCTCAGGAAGTTTGGACTGCCTCCTGATCTCCTCACCAGCTTCTATAGATGCACTATAGAGAGCATCCTAACGGGCTGCATCACTGTCTGGTACGGCAGCTGCACTGCCTGCGACCGCAAGGCCCTAAAAGGAGTGGTGAGGACAGCAGAATACATCACAGGCAACAAACTACCAGCCTTACAGGACATCTACCAGTCCCGCTGCCTGAGGAACAAACTACCAGCCTTACAGGACATCTACCAGTCCCGCTGCCTGAGGAACAAACTACCAGCCTTACAGGACATCTATCAGTCCGGCTGCCTGAGAAACAAACTACCAGCCTTACAGGACATCTATCAGTCCGGCTGCCTGAGAAACAAACTACCAGCCTTACAGGACATCTATCAGTCCGGCTGCCTGAAGAACAAACTACCAGCCTTACAGGACATCTACCAGTCCTGCTGCCTGAAAAACAAACTACCAGCCTTACAGGACATCTACCAGTCCAGCTGCCTGAAGAACAAACTACCAGCCTTACAGGACATCTACCAGTCCCGCTGCCTGAAGAACAAACTACCAGCCTTACAGGACATCTACCAGTCCCGCTGCCTGAGGAAAATCCAGAAGATCAGGTCAGACAGCGGTCACCCAGCACACGGCCTGTTCACCATACTGCCATCAGGCAGGAGATTCCGCAGCATCCAGGCCAAAACAACCCGCCTACTGAACAGCTTCTACCCTCAGGCTGTCAGGCTCCTGAACAAACTGTGAGGCTGAAAGACCCCAATACCGTTCACTCCACCACTGCACATTATACACTTTATATTATTTATTCTGATATCGCTGCTATGGACAATATCACTAAGTCACTTTAATGAATATATCTTCTTAGAACCTGCCTATGCAACATTTTTCACAGATGACCCTCCTGTATATCCTATGTATATATCTTGTGTATGTTTTGTATAGTCTTTTATATATTTCAGTATAACTATATGTATATTTTTAGCTTATTTTTACTTTAATATTGTCTATTTATTGTGTGTTTGCACTGTTTTACATTA
>JAJQXZ010000030.1:122500-125000 GCA_021613375.1 Megaleporinus macrocephalus | reverse complement strand
GCTCTCTGTGGACGCTGTGTGACGGTGAGACCTTCAGAGTGACCGACACACTATAACACCCATAACACACACCCAGAGACCCCCGAGTACCCCACTGTAACCTGTTTCCATAGTTACCCTAACTCAGTCCTCACTAAGAGCAGTACAGACAGCATCTGTTATTACTGACCGTGTGGGTGTGGCTAATTAACTCCACCTCCTTATATCTCCACTCACTGTCCACTGTATCTACTCCCACTGATCATACAGGACCTCCACTCACTGTCCACTGTATCAGCTCCACTGACCATACAGGACCTACACTCACTGTCCACTGTATCAGCTCCACTGACCATACAGGACCTCCACTCACTGTCCACTGTAACAGCTCCACTGACCATACAGGACCTACACTCACTGTCCACTGTATCAGCTCCACTGACCATACAGGACCTCCACTCACTGTCCACTGTATCAGCTCCACTGACCATACAGGACCTACACTCACTGTCCACTGTATCAGCTCCACTGACCATACAGGACCTCCACTCACTGTCCACTGTATCAGCTCCACTGACCATACAGGACCTCCACTCACTGTCCACTGTATCAGCTCCACTGACCATACAGGACCTTCACTCACTGTCCACTGTATCAGCTCCACTGACCATACAGGACCTCCACTCACTGTCCACTGTATCAGCTCCACTGA
Organism: Megaleporinus macrocephalus; assembly: GCA_021613375.1. Taxonomy (NCBI): domain Eukaryota; kingdom Metazoa; phylum Chordata; class Actinopteri; order Characiformes; family Anostomidae; genus Megaleporinus; species Megaleporinus macrocephalus. The sequence goes on along the minus strand of JAJQXZ010000030.1, from coordinate 124,309 downwards.
CCATACAGGAGCTCCACTCACTGTCCACTGTATCAGCTCCACTGACCATACAGGACCTCCACTCACTGTCCACTGTATCAGCTCCACTGACCATACAGGACCTCCACTCACTGTCCACTGTATCAGCTCCACTGACCATACAGGACCTCCACTCACTGTCCACTGTATCAGCTCCTCTGACCATACAGGACCTCCACTCACTGTCCACTGTATCAGCTCCACTGACCATACAGGACCTCCACTCACTGTCCACTGTATCAGCTCCACTGACCATACAGGACCTCCACTCACTGTCCATTGTATCAGCTCCACTGACCATACAGGAGCTCCACTCACTGTACACTGTATCAGCTCCACTGACCATACAGGACCTCCACTCACTGTCCACTGTATCAGCTCCACTGACCATCTCATCACTGCAGTGACACTGACGTGGTGGTGGAGTGTTAGTTAGTGTGTGTTGTGCTGATGTGAGTGGATCAGACACAGCAGTGCTGCTGCTGGAGTGTTTAAACACCTCAGCGTCACTGCTGGACTGAGAATTGTTCACCAACCAAAACTATCCGGACAGCAGTGTCCTGTGGGCGGCGTCCTGTGTCCACTGATGAAGAACTAGAGGAACACAAACTGTGCAGCAGCAGATGAGCTACTGTCTCTGACTTTACATCTACAAGGTGGACCAGCAAGTAGCAGGAGTGTCTAATAGAGTGGACAGTGAGTGGACACAGTGTATAAACACTCCAGCAGCACTGCTGTGTCTGATCCACTCACACCAGCACAGCACACACTATTCAGAAATACCTGCTGTTCTTTACACAGTGTGTTGATTTCATGCTGACTGATGAACGGTGGGTAGAGGCGTTCGGTTCCATTGACTTACATTGAAAGTGAAGTGTGTTGTGTCCTGTAAAGTCAGTGAGTCTCATGTTGAACTCTGTCCTCCGGCTGTAGGTCAGTCACAGACCTGTCGCTGCCGGACGCTGGAGGAGTGCGCGCCGCCCGCTCGCTGGATCCTGGTGTGCGCGAAACTTAACGAAGGTTCCGTGCCGTCCACCGTGTCCGAGTGTGAGGTGGGGGTCCGCCAGTGCCGCGGGGAGACCCCCAGCATCCTCAGCCTGCAGCCCTGCGACGCCTGAAACCACTTATTACAGCGAGGCTAACGTCGCTAACACAAGCATAATGGAAACGTATAGCCCACCAATTAGCATTAGCATGTAGCTCACATGTGCAGTTGGCCTTCATATTCGCCGACCTCTCTTTCAGAGCACCTTAAACGGGGCAGCAGGTACGACCTGGCGTCCGAGGCGCGGAACATTCCGGAGCCGAGTTCATCTCCGTTACTCGAACCTGCGTCTCCTGAAACTGTCTTTCAGCTTCGCTAATTTTAAACTTGCTCTGAATAAAGAGAAGCAGCTCCACCGTGTCGTCCACTGTTTGAGGTGAAACTCCAGCAGGTCAGTTCCAGCCGGACACACGGTAACCAAACAGCTCCACGACTCACTACCCCGGCCCTCGGATCCGGCTCCGCTCAGGCCTCTAATAAACATCCAGCTACAGATTCAAAACAAGCCTCCAGTCTCATTCACACCAGCAGGTGGCGCTTCAGCGTATCTCAGATATAAGGAATATAAATATATTATTAATTACTTGGATGTAGGACTCATGGAATGGGAGTGCAGGGCTTCTGGGAACATAAGACCCTAACAATATAGAGCCCATGGAGACAGGGCCTCGGAGAGTATAGGGCACTTGTAAAATAGGGCTCCTAAGAGTATAGGGCACTTGTAAAATAGGGCTCCTAAGAGTATA
>JAJQXZ010000030.1:92500-117500 GCA_021613375.1 Megaleporinus macrocephalus | reverse complement strand
AAATGAGTGTAGTGTAACTGTAGAAATGGGTGTAGTGTAACTGTAGAAATGGGTGTAGTGTAACTGTAGAAATGGGTGTAGTGTAACTGTAGAAATGGGTGTTGTATAACTGTAGAAATGGGTGTAGTGTAACTGTGGAAATGGGTGTAATGTAACTGTAGAAATGGGTGTAGTGTAACTGTAGAAATGGGTGTAGTGTAACTGTAGAACTGGGTGTAGTGTAACTGAAGAAATGGGTGTTGTATTAATGTAGAAATGGGTGTAGTATAACTGTAGAAATGGGTGTTGTAGAACTGTAGAACTGGGTGTAGTGTAACTGAAGAAATGGGTGTTGTATAACTGTAGAAATGGGTGTAGTGTAACTGTGCAAATGGGTGTAATGTAACTGTAGAAAAGGGTGTAGTGTAACTGTAAAACTGGGTGTTGTATAACTGTAGAACTGGGTGTAGTGTAATATAGAAATGGGTGTAGTGTAACTGAAGAAATGGGTTTGGTGTAACTAGAAATGGGTGTAGTGTAACTGTAGAAATGGGTGTTGTATAACTGTAGAAATGGGTGTAGTGTAACTGTGGAAATGGGTGTAATGTAACTGTAGAAATGGGTGTTGTATAACTGTAGAACTGGGTGTAGTGTAACTGAAGAAATGGGTGTTGTATAATTGTAGAACTGGGTGTAGTGTAACTGTAGAAATAGGTGTAGTGTAACTGTAGAAATGGGTTTAGTGTAACTGTAGAAATGGGTGTAGTGTATTTGTAGAAATGGGTGTAGAGTAACTGTAGAAATGGGTGTAGTGTAACTGAAGAAATGGGTGTTGTATAACTGTAGAACTGGGTGTAGTGTAACTGTAGAAATGGGTGTAGTGTAACTGTAGAAATGGGTGTAATGTAACTGTAGAAATGGGTGTAGTGTAACTGTAGAAATGGGTGTTGTATAACTGTAGAAATGGGTGTAGTGTAACTGTAGAAATGGGTGTAGTGTATTTGTAGAAATGGGTGTAGTGTAACTGTAGAAATGGGTGTAGTGTAACTGTAGAAATGGGTGTAGTATAATTGTAGAACTGGGTGTAGTGTAACTGTAGAAATGGGTGTAGTGTAACTAGAAATGGGTGTAGTGTAACTGTAGAGCTGGGTGTAGTGTCACTGAAGAAATGGGTGTTGTATAACTGTAGAAATGGGTGTAGTGTAACTGTAGAAATGGGTGTTGTATTACTGTAGAAATGGGTGTAGTGTAACTGTAGAAATGGGTGTTGTGTAACTGTAGAACTGGGTGTAGTGTAACTGAAGAAATGGGTGTTGTATTACTGTAGAAATGGGTGTAGTATTACTGTAGAAATGGGTGTAATGTAACTGTAGAAATGGGTGTAGTGTAACTGTAGAAATGGGTGTAGTGTAACTGTGCAAATGGGTGTAATGTAACTGTAGAAATGGGTGTAATGTAACTGTAGAAAAGGGTGTAGTGTAACTGTAGAAATGGGTGTAGTGTAACTGTAGAAATGGGTGTTGTATAACTGTAGAAATGGGTGTAGTGTAACTGTAGAAATGGGTGTAGTGTAACTGTAGAACTGGGTGTAGTGTAACTGAAGAAATGGGTGTTGTATAATTGTAGAACTGGGTGTAGTGTAACTGTAGAAATGGGTGTAGTGTAACTGTAGAAATGGGTGTAGTGTAACTGTAGAACTGGGTGTAGTGTCACTGAAGAAATGGGTGTTGTATTACTGTAGAAATGGGTGTAGTGTAACTGTAGAAATGGGTGTTGTATTACTGTAGAAATGGGTGTAGTGTAACTGTAGAAATGGGTGTTGTGTAACTGTAGAACTGGGTGTAGTGTAACTGAAGAAATGGGTGTTGTATTACTGTAGAAATGGGTGTAGTGTAACTGTAGAAATGGGTGTAGTGTAACTGTAGAACTGGGTGTAGTGTAACTGAAGAAATGGGTGTTGTATAATTGTAGAACTGGGTGTAGTGTAACTGTAGAAATGGGTGTAGTGTAACTGTAGAAATGGGTGTAGTGTAACTGTAGAACTGGGTGTAGTGTCACTGAAGAAATGGGTGTTGTATTACTGTAGAAATGGGTGTAGTATTACTGTAGAAATGGGTGTAATGTAACTGTAGAAATGGGTGTAGTGTAACTGTAGAAATGGGTGTTGTGTAACTGTAGAACTGGGTGTAGTGTCACTGAAGAAATGGGTGTTGTATTACTGTAGAAATGGGTGTAGTGTAACTGTAGAAATGGGTGTTGTATTACTGTAGAAATGGGTGTAGTGTAACTGTAGAAATGGGTGTTGTGTAACTGTAGAACTGGGTGTAGTGTAACTGAAGAAATGGGTGTTGTATAACTGTAGAAATGGGTGTAGTGTAACTGTAGAAATGGGTGTAGTGTAACTGTAGAAATGGGTGTAGTGTAACTGAAGAAATGGGTGTTGTATAACTGTAGAAATGGGTGTAGTGTAACTGTAGAAATGGGTGTAGTGTAACTGTAGAAATGGGTGTAGTGTAACTGTAGAAATGGGTGTAGTGTAACTGAAGAAATGGTTGTTGTATTACTGTAGAAATGGGTGTAGTGTAACTGTAGAAATGGGTGTTGTATTACTGTAGAAATGGGTGTAGTGTAACTGTAGAAATGGGTGTTGTGTAACTGTAGAACTGGGTGTAGTGTAACTGAAGAAATGGGTGTTGTATTACTGTAGAAATGGGTGTAGTATTACTGTAGAAATGGGTGTAATGTAACTGTAGAAATGGGTGTAGTGTAACTGTAGAAATGGGTGTAGTGTAACTGTGCAAATGGGTGTAATGTAACTGTAGAAATGGGTGTAATGTAACTGTAGAAAAGGGTGTAGTGTAAGTGTAGAAATGGGTGTAGTGTAACTGTAGAAATGGGTGTTGTATAACTGTAGAAATGGGTGTAGTGTAACTGTAGAAATGGGTGTAGTGTATTTGTAGAAATGGGTGTAGTGTAACTGTAGGAATGGGTGTAGATAAAATGTAGAAATGGGTGTAGTGTAACTGTAGAAATGGGTGTAGTGTAACTAAAGAAATGGGTGTAGAGTAAATATAGTAACTATAAAATGAGTGTAGTGTAACTGAAGAAATGTCTTTAGTGTAACTGTAGAAATGGGTGTAGTGTAACTGTAGAAATGGGTGTAATGTAACTGTAGAAATAGGTGTAGTGTAACTGAAGAAATGGGTGTAGTGTATTTGTAGAAATGGGAGTAGTGTAACTGAAGAAATGGGTGTAATGTAACTGTAGAAATAGGTGTAGTGTAACTGTAGAAATGGGTGTAGTGTAACTGTAGAAATGGGTGTAGTGTATTTGTAGAAATGGGTGTAGTGTAACTGTAGAAATGGGTGTAGTGTAACTGAAGAAATGGGTGTAGTGTAACTGTAGAAATGGGTGTAATGTAACTGTAGAACTGGGTGTAGTGTAACTGAAGAAATGGGTGTAGTGTAACTGTAGAAATGGGTGTAGTGTAACTGAAGAAATGGGTGTAGTGTAACTGTAGAAATGGGTGTAATGTAACTGAAGATATGGGGTAGTGTAACTGAAGAAATGGGTGTAGTGTAACTGAAGACATGGGTGTAGTGTAACTGTAGAAATGGGTGTTGTATAACTGTAGAAATGGGTGTTGTATAACTGTAGAACCGGGTGTAGTGTAATATAGAAATGGGTGTAGTGTAACTGTAGAAATGGGTGTTGTATAACTGTAGAAATGGGTGTAATGTAACTGTAGAAATGGGTGTAGTGTAACTGTAGAAATGGGTGTTGTATAACTGTAGAAATGGGTGTAGTGTAACTGTAGAAATGGGTGTTGTATAACTGTAGAACCGGGTGTAGTGTAATATAGAAATGGGTGTAGTGTAACTGTAGAAATGGGTGTTGTATAACTGTAGAAATGGGTGTAATGTAACTGTAGAAATGGGTGTAGTGTAACTGAAGAAATGGGTGTAGTGTAACTGTGGAAATGGGTGTAATGTAACTGTAGAAATGGGTGTAGTGTAACTGTAGAAATAGGTGTAGTGTAACTGTAGAACTGGGTGTAGTGTAACTGAAGAAATGGGTGTTGTATTAATGTAGAAATGGGTGTAGTATAACTGTAGAAATGGGTGTTGTAGAACTGTAGAACTGGGTGTAGTGTAACTGAAGAAATGCGTGTTGTATAACTGTAGAAATGGGTGTAGTTTAACTGTGCAAATGGGTGTAATGCAACTGTAGAAAAGGGTGTAGTGTAACTGTAAAACTGGGTGTTGTATAACTGTAGAACTGGGTGTAGTGTAATATACAAATGGGTGTAGTGTAACTGAAGAAATGGTTGTAGTGTAACTAGAAATGGGTGTAGTGTAACTGTAGAAATGGGTGTTGTATAACTGTAGAAATGGGTGTAATGTAACTGTAGAAATGGGTGTAGTGTAACTGTAGAAATGGGTGTAGTGTATTTGTAGAAATGGGTGTAGAGTAACTGTAGAAATGGGTGTAGTGTAACTGAAGAAATGGGTGTGGTATAACTGTAGAACTGGGTGTAGTGTAACTGTAGAAATGGGTGTAGTGTAACTGTAGAAATGGGTGTAATGTAACTGTAGAAATGGGTGTAGTGTAACTGTAGAAATGGGTGTAATGTAACTGTAGAAATGGGTGTAGTGTAACTGTAGAAATGGGTGTAGTGTATTTGTAGAAATGGGTGTAGTGTAACTGTAGAAATGGGTGTAGTGTAACTGTAGAAATGGGTGTAGTGTATTTGTAGAAATGGGTGCAGTGTAACTGAAGAAATGGGTGTAATGTAACTGTAGAAATGGGTGTAGTGTAACTGTAGAAATGGGTGTTGTATAACTGTAGAAATGGGTGTAGTGTAACTGTAGAAATGGGTTTTGTATAACTGTAGAAATGGGTGTAGTGTAACTGAAGAAATGGGTGTAGTGTAACTGTAGAAATGGGTGTTGTATAACTGAAGAAATGGGTGTAGTGTAACTGTGGAAATGGGTGTAATGTAACTGTAGAAATGGGTGTAGTGTAACTGTAGAAATGGGTGTAGTGTAACTGTAGAACTGGGTGTAGTGTAACTGAAGAAATGGGTGTTGTATTAATGTAGAAATGGGTGTAGTATAACTGTAGAAATGGGTGTTGTAGAACTGTAGAACTGGGTGTAGTGTAACTGAAGAAATGGGTGTTGTATAACTGTAGAAATGGGTGTAGTGTAACTGTGCAAATGGGTGTAATGTAACTGTAGAAAAGGGTGTAGTGTAACTGTAAAACTGGGTGTTGTATAACTGTAGAACTGGGTGTAGTGTAATATAGAAATGGGTGTAGTGTAACTGAAGAAATGGGTTTGGTGTAACTAGAAATGGGTGTAGTGTAACTGTAGAAATGGGTGTTGTATAACTGTAGAAATGGGTGTAGTGTAACTGTGGAAATGGGTGTAATGTAACTGTAGAAATGGGTGTTGTATAACTGTAGAACTGGGTGTAGTGTAACTGAAGAAATGGGTGTTGTATAATTGTAGAACTGGGTGTAGTGTAACTGTAGAAATGGGTGTTGTATTACTGTAGAAATGGGTGTAGTGTAACTGTAGAAATGGGTGTTGTGTAACTGTAGAACTGGGTGTAGTGTAACTGAAGAAATGGGTGTTGTATTACTGTAGAAATGGGTGTAGTATTACTGTAGAAATGGGTGTAATGTAACTGTAGAAATGGGTGTAGTGTAACTGTAGAAATGGGTGTAGTGTAACTGTGCAAATGGGTGTAATGTAACTGTAGAAATGGGTGTAATGTAACTGTAGAAAAGGGTGTAGTGTAAGTGTAGAAATGGGTGTAGTGTAACTGTAGAAATGGGTGTTGTATAACTGTAGAAATGGGTGTAGTGTAACTGTAGAAATGGGTGTAGTGTATTTGTAGAAATGGGTGTAGTGTAACTGTAGGAATGGGTGTAGAGAAACTGTAGAAATGGGTGTAGTGTAACTGTAGAAATGGGTGTAGTGTAACTGAAGAAATGCGTGTAGAGTAAATATAGTAACTATAAAATGAGTGTAGTGTAACTGAAGAAATGTCTTTAGTGTAACTGTAGAAATGGGTGTAGTGTAACTGTAGAAATGGGTGTAATGTAACTGTAGAAATAGGTGTAGTGTAACTGAAGAAATGGGTGTAGTGTAACTGTAGAAATAGGTGTAGTGTAACTGAAGAAATGGGTGTAATGTAACTGTAGAAATAGGTGTAGTGTAACTGTAGAAATGGGTGTAGTGTAACTCAAGAAATGGGTGTAGTGTATTTGTAGAAATGGGAGTAGTGTAACTGTAGAAATGCGTGTAGTGTAACTCAAGAAATGGGTGTAGTGTATTTGTAGAAATGGGAGTAGTGTAACTGAAGAAATGGGTGTAATGTAACTGTAGAAATAGGTGTAGTGTAACTGTAGAAATGGGTGTAGTGTAACTGTAGAAATGGGTGTAGTGTATTTGTAGAAAGGGGTGTAGTGTAACTGTAGAAATTGTTGTAGTGTAAACCCTGCAGAAATTGGTGTTGTGTTAACTGAAGAAAATGGTGTTTAATGTAACTGTAGAAATGGATGTAGTGTGACTGTAGAAATGGGTGTAGTGTAACTATAGAAACAGTTCTAGTGTAACTATAGATATGTAACTATAGTGTAACTATAGAAACAGTTGTAATGTAACTATAGCAATGGTTGTAGCGTAAGTATGGAAATGGGTGTAGTGTAACTATAGGAACCGTTGAAGTGTAACTATGGAAATGGGTGTAGTGTATCTATAGCAATGGTTGTAGAGTAAGTCTGGAAATGGGTGTAGTGTATCTATAGAAACAGTTGAAGTGTAACTATGGATGTGTAACTATAGTGTAACTATAGAAACGATTGTAGCATAACTATAGAAATGGGTGTAGTGTAACTATAGAAACAGTTCTAGGTTAACTATAGAAACAGTTGTAGCATAACTGTAGAAACAGTTGAAGTGGAACTATAGAAACAGTTTCAGCATAACTATAGAAATGGGCGTATTGTAACTATAGAAACAGTTGTAGTGTAACTATAGAAACAGTTGTAGCATAACTATAGAAACAGATGTACTGTAACTTTAGAAACAGTTGTAGCATAACTATAGAAACAGCTGTAGTGTAACTATAGAAACAGTTGAAGTGTAACTATGGTAATTAGAGTTGTTGTATATGCTCAGTAGTGTTAATAAGCTGTACCTCTCCGGTGAAGCTGCTGAGATCCAAGCAGACAGACAGACTTGAGCATCTCCGTCAGGTACATCTCCAAACAGCACTGCAGCTGGATGAAGAGCCGACAGATCTCAGGGTGGATCTCTCCGTCCTCCGGCCTGCGGAGCAGTCAGAGAGCGAGACAGCCCAATCAGGAGCCAGCACCACCCTGAATATCTACAGAGGGTTAAAAGTCTTCATACTGGACTCATGATGATGTGAGATGTGCTCCTCACAGTGTTCTAGATTCGTTTCTGTTCTGTAAATGTTTCTGAAGCTGTTAAGTGTCGTGCTGACTGGTCTGAAACCTGCTGAACCTGCGCGCCAGGCTGTGATCTACTGAAGAGGAGGAGTTGGAGGAGTGGAGGTTAAACTGGACTCAAGGTGGGACATGTTACCCACCGTATCTGAGTTTGACTAGCTTCAAGGCGGGACGTGGTGGAGTTTGACGGGGTCTCCAGCTGCTGATGTATCTTGTGTGTAAATAATCTCCTGAAGTTCTTACCCTGATATTGCTGAGAGTTTCTGATGAGCCATCCTCGCCATCTCGCAGCCTCTGGTGCGGGTTTTGTTCATCTCAGCCCGCAGAGACGGACAGTCCACCGAAATCTCCCCCACCGATATCACCAGCTCCCGATACAGAGCCACCAGCGTGTTAAACTCCTGAACCACCTGAGAGGAACCAAAACAACCAGAGAACGGGGAGGGACTGGGTACGAGACCAGTGTGGGACCCAGCTCCAAAACTCCAAATATCCAACCCCTCCCTTAATCCCAAACTCCCTTTAAACCCAGCTCCCAAACTCCAAACTTCTAACCCTTCCTTTAATCCCAAACTCCAAACATCCAACCCCTCCCTTAATCCCAAACTCCAAACATCCAACCCCTCCCTTAATCCCAAACTCCAAACATCCAACCCCTCCCTTAATCCCAAACTCCAAATATCCAACCCCTCCCTTAATCCCAAACTCCAAATATCCAACACCTCCCTTAATCCCAAACTCCAAACATCCAACCCCTCCCTTAATCCCAAACTCCAAATATCCAACCCCTCCCTTAATCCCAAACTCCAAACATCCAACCCCTCCCTTAATCCCAAACTCCAAACATCCAACCCCTCCCTTTATCCCAAACTCCAAATATCCAACCCCTCCCTTAATCCCAAACTCCAAACATCCAACCCCACTCTTAATCCCAAACTCCAAACATCCAACCCCTCCCTTAATCCCAAACTCCCTTTAAACCCAGCTCCCAAACTCCAAACATCCAACCCCTCCCTTAATCCCAAACTTCAAACATCCAACCCCTCCCTTAATCCCAAACTCCAAACATCCAACCCCTCCCTTAATCCCAAAAATCCAACCCCTCCCTAAATCCCAAACTCCAAACATCCAACCCCTCCCTTAATCCCAAACTCCAAACATCCAACCCCTCACTTAATCCCAAACTCCAAACATCCAACCCCTTCCTTAATCCCAAACTCCAAATATCCAACCCTCTCTTAATCCCAAACTCCAAACATCCAACCCCTCCCTTAATCCCAAACTCCCTTTAAACCCAGTTCCCAAACTCCAAACATACAACCCCTCCCTTAATCCCAAACTCCAAACATCCAACCCCTCCCTTAATCCCAAACTTCAAACATTCAACCCTCCCTTAATCCTAAACTCCAAACATCCAACCCCTCCCTTAATCCCAAACTCCAAATATCCAACCCCTCCCTTAATCCCAAACTCCAAACATCCAACCCCTCCCTTAATCCTAAACTCCAAACATTCAACCCCTCCCTTAATCCCAAACTCCAAACATCCAACCCCTCTCTTAATCCCAAACTCCAAACATCCAACCCCTCCCTTAATCCCAAACTCCCTTTAAACCCAGCTCCCAAACTTCAAACATCTAACCCCTCCCTTAATCCCAAATTCCAAATATCCAACCCCTCCCTTAATCCCAAACTCCAAACATCCAACCCCTCCCTTAACCCTAAACTCCAAACATCCAACCCCTCCCTTAACCCTAAACTCCAAACATCCAACCCCTCCCTTAATCCCAAACTCCAAATATCCAACCCCTCCCTTAATCCCAAACTCCAAACATCCAACCCCTCCCTTAATCCCAAACTCCAATCATCCAACACCTCTATTAATCCCAAACTCCCTTCAAACCCAACTCCCAAACTCCAAACATCCAACCCCTCCCTTATTCCCAAACTCCAAATATCCAACCCCTCCCTTAATCCCAAACTCCAAACATCCAACCCCTCCCTTAATCCCAAACTCCAAATATCCAACCCCTCCCAAAATCCCAAACTCCAAACATCCAACCCCTCCCTTAATCCCAAACTCCAAACATCCAAACCCTCCCTTAATCCCAAACTCCAAACATCCAACCCCTCCCTTAATCCCAAACTCCAAACAACCAACCCCTCCCTTAATCCCAATCTCCAAACATCCAACCCCTCCCTGAATCCCAAACTCCAAACATCCAACCCCTCCCTTAATCCCAAACTCCAAACATCCAACCCCTCCTTTAATCCTAAACTCCAAACATCCAATCCCTCCCTTAATCCCAAACTCCAAATATCCAACCCCTCCCTTAATCCCAAACTCCAAACATCCAACCCCTCCCTTAATCCCAAACTCCCTTTAAACCCAGCTCCCAAACTTCAAACATCTAACCCCTCCCTTAATCCCAAATTCCAAACATCCAACCCCTCCCTTAATCCCAAACTCCAAACATCCAACAACTCCCTTAACCCTAAACTCCAAACATCCAACCCCTCCCTTAACCCTAAACTCCAAACATCCAACCCCTCACTTAATCCCAAACTCCAAATATCCAACCCCTCCCTTAATCCCAAACTCCAAACATCCAACCCCTCCCTTAATCCCAAACTCCAATCATCCAACACCTCTATTAATCCCAAACTCCCTTCAAACCCAACTCCCAAACTCCAAACATCCAACCCCTCCCTTATTCCCAAACTCCAAATATCCAACCCCTCCCTTAATCCCAAACTCCAAACATCCAACCCCTCCCTTAATCCCAAACTCCAAATATCCAACCCCTCCCTTAATCCCAAACTCCAAACATCCAACCCCTCCCTTAATCCCAAACTCCAAACATCCAAACCCTCCCTTAATCCCAAACTCCAAACATCCAACCCCTCCCTTAATCCCAAACTCCAAACATCCAACCCCTCCCTTAATCCCAAACTCCAAACATCCAACCCCTCCCAGAAATCCCAAACTCCAAACATCCAACCCCTCCCTTAATCCCAAACTCCAAACATCCAACCCCTCCCTTAATCCTAAACTCCAAACATCCAACCCCTTCCTTAATCCCAAACTCCAAATATCCAACCCCTCCCTTAATCCCAAACTCCAAACATCCAACCCCTCCCTTAATCCTAAACTCCAAACATTTAACCCCTCCCTTAATCCCAAACTCCAAACATCCAACCCCTCTCTTAATCCCAAACTCCAAACATCCAACCCCTCCCTTAATCCTAAACTCCAAACATCCAACCCCTCCCTTAATCCCAAACTCCAAATATCCAACCCCTCCCTTAATCCCAAACTCCAAACATCCAACCCCTCCCTTAATCCCAAACTCCAAATATCCAACCCCTCCCTTAATCCCAAACTCCCAACATCCAAACCCTCTCTTAATCCCAAACTCCAAACATCCAACCCCTTCCTTAATCCCAAACTCCCTTTAAACCCAGCTCCCAAACTTCAAACATCTAACCCCTCCCTTAATCCCAAACTCCAAACATCCAACCCCTCCCTTAATCCCAAACTCCAAACATCCAACCCCTCCCTTAATCCCAAACTTCAAACATCCAACCCCTCCCTTAATCCCAAACTCCAAACATCCAACCCCTCCTTTAATCCCAAACTCCCTTTAAACCCAGCTCCCAAACTCCAAACATCCAACCCCTCCCTTAATCCCAAACTCCAAACATCCAACCCCTCCCTTAATCCCAAACTCCAAACATCCAACCCCTCCCTTAATCCCAAACTCCAAACATCCAACCCCTCCCTTAATCCCAAACTCCAAACATCCAACCACTCCCTTAACCCTAAACTCCAAACATCCAACCCCTCCCTTAACCCTAAACTCCAAACATCCAACCCCTCCCTTAATCCCAAACTCCAAATATCCAACCCCTCCCTTAATCCCAAACTCCAAACATCCAACCCCTCCCTTAATCCCAAACTCCAAACATCCAACCCCTCTCTTAATCCCAAACTCCCTTCAAACCCAACTCCCAAACTCCAAACATCCAACCCCTCCCTTAATCCCAAACTCCAAACATCCAACCCCTCCCTAAATCCCAAACTCCAAACATCCAACCCCTCCCTTAATCCCAAACTCCAAACATCCAACCCCTCCCTTAACCCTAAACTCCAAACATCCAACCCCTCCCTTAACCCTAAACTCCAAATATTCAACCCCTCCCTTAATCCCAAAAATCCAACCCCTCCCTAAATCCCAAACTCCAAACATCCAACCCCTCCCTTAATTCCAAACTCCAAACATCCAACCCCTCCCTTAATCCCAAACTACAAACATCCAACCCCGCCCTTAATCCCAAACTCCAAACATCCAACCCCTCTCTTAATCCCAAACTCCAAACATCCAACCCCTCTCTTAATCCCAAACTCCAAACATCCAACCCCTCCCTTAATCCTAAACTCCAAACATCCAACCCCTCCCTTAATCCCAAACTCCAAACATCCAACCCCTCCCTTAATCCCAAACTCCAAACATCCAACCCCTCCCAAACTCCCTTTAAACCCAGCTCCCAAACTTCAAACATCTAACCCCTCCCTTAATCCCAAATTCCAAATATCCAAGCCCTCCCTTAATCCCAAACTCCAAACATCCAACCCCTCCCTTAATCCCAAACTCCAAGCATCCAACCCCTCCCTTAATCCCAAACTCCAAACATCCAACCCCTCCTTTAATCCCAAACTCCCTTTAAACCCAGCTCCCAAACTCCAAACTTCTAACCCCTCCCTTAATCCCAAACTCCAAACATCCAACCCCTCCCTTAATCCCAAACTCCAAACATCCAACCCCTCCCTTAACCCTAAACTCCAAACATCCAACCCCTCCCTTAATCCCAAACTCCAAACATCCAACCCCTCCCTTAATCCCAAACTCCAAATATCCAACCCCTCCCTTAATCCCAAACTCCAAACATCCAACCCCTCCCTTAATCCCAAACTCCAAATATCCAACCCCTCCCTTAATCCCAAACTCCAAACATCCAACCCCTCTCTTAATCCCAAACTCCAAACATCCAACCCCTCCCTTAATCCCAAACTCCAAACATCCAACCCCTCCCTTAATCCCAAACTCCCTTTAAACCCAGCTCCCAAACTCCAAACATCCAACCCCTCCCTTAATCCCAAACTCCAAACATCCAACCACTCCCTTAATCCCAAACTCCAAACATCCAAACCCTCCCTTAATCCCAAACTCCAAACATCCAACCCCTCCCCTAATCCCAAACTCCCTTTAAACCCAGCTCCCAGAACTCCAAACATCCAAACCCTCCCTTAATCCCAAACTCCAAACATCCAACCCATCCCTTAATCCCAAACTCCAAACATCCAACCCCTCCCTTAATCCCAAACTCCAAACATCCAACCCCTCCCTTAATCCCAAACTCCCTTTAAACCCAGCTCCCAAACTCCAAACATCTAACCCCTCCCTTAATCCCAAACTCCAAACATCCAACCCCTCCCTTAATCCCAAACTCCAAACATCCAACCCCTCCCTTAATCCCAAACTCCAAACATCCAACCCCTCCCTTAATCCCAAACTCCCTTTAAACCCAGCTCCCAAACTCCAAACATCTAACCCCTCCCTTAATCCCAAACTCCAAACATCCAACCCCTCCCTTAATCCCAAACTCCAAACATCCAACCCCTCCCTTAATCCCAAACTCCAAATATCCAACCACTCTCTTAACCCTAAACTCCAAACATCCAACCCCTCCCTTAACCCTAAACTCCAAACATCCAACCCCTCCCTTAATCCCAAACTCCAAATATCCAACCCCTCCCTTAATCCCAAACTCCAAATATCCAACCCCTCCCTTAATCCCAAACTCCAAATATCCAACCCCTCCTTTAATCCCAAACTCCAAATATCCAATCCCTCCCTTAATCCCAAACACCAAACATCCAACCCCTCCCTTAATCCCAAACTCCACACATCCAACCCCTCCCTTAATCCCAAACTCCAAACATCCAACCACTCCCTTAATCCCAAATTCCAAACATCCAAACCCTCCCTTAATCCCAAACTCCATACATCCAACCCCTCCCCTAATCCCAAACTCCCTTTAAACCCAGCTCCCAGAACTCCAAACATCCAAACCCTCCCTTAATCCCAAACTCCAAACATCCAACCCATCCCTTAATCCAACACTCCAAATATCCAACCCCTCCCTTAATCCCAAACTCCAAACATCCAACCCCTCCCTTAATCCCAAACTCCAAACATCCAACCCCTCTCTTAATCCCAAACTCCAAACATCCAACCCCTCCCTTAATCCCAAACTCCCTTTAAACCCAGCTCCCAAACTCCAAACATCCAACCCCTCCCTTAATCCCAAACTCCAAACATCCAACCCCTCCCTTAATCCCAAACTCCCTTTAAACCCAGCTCCCAAACTCCAAACATCTAACCCCTCCCTTAATCCCAAACTCCAAACATCCAACCCCTCCCTTAATCCCAAACTCCAAACATCCAACCCCTCCCTTAATCCCAAACTCCAAACATCCAACCCCACCCTTAATCTCAAACTCCCTTTAAACCCAGCTCCCAAACGCCAAACATCTAACCCATCCCTAAATCCCAAACTCCAAACATCCAACCCCTCCCTTAATCCCAAACTCCAAACATCCAACCCCTCCCTTAATCCCAAACTCCAAACATCCAACCCCTCCCTTAACCCTAAACTCCAAACATCCAACCCCTCCCTTAATCCCAAACTCCAAACATCCAACCCCTCCCTTAATCCCAAACTCCAAATATCCAACCCCTCCCTTAATCCCAAACTCCAAACATCCAACCCCTCCCTTAATCCCAAACTCCAAATATCCAACCCCTCCCTTAATCCCAAACTCCAAACATCCAACCCCTCCCTTAACCCTAAACTCCAAACATCCAACCCCTCCCTTAATCCCAAACTCCAAACATCCAACCCCTCCCTTAATCCCAAACTCCAAATATCCAACCCCTCCCTTAATCCCAAACTCCAAACATCCAACCCCTCCCTTAATCCCAAACTCCAAATATCCAACCCCTCCCTTAATCCCAAACTCCAAATATCCAACCCCTCCCTTAATCCCAAACTCCAAACATCCAATACCTCCCTTAATCCCAAACTCCAAACATCCAACCCCTCCCTTAACCCTAAACTCCAAACATCCAACCCCTCCCTTAATCCCAAACTCCAAACATCCAACCCCTCCCTTAATCCCAAACTCCAAATATCCAACCCCTCCCTTAATCCCAAACTCCAAACATCCAACCCCTCCCTTAATCCCAAACTCCAAATATCCAACCCCTCCCTTAATCCCAAACTCCAAATATCCAACCCCTCCCTTAATCCCAAACTCCAAATATCCAATCCCTCCCTTAATCCCAAACTCCAAACATCCAACCCCTCCCTTAATCCAAAACTCCACACATCCAATCCCTCCCTTAAACCAAAACTCCACACATCCAACCCCTCCCTTAATCCCAAACTCCAAATATCCAACCCCTCCCTTAATCCCAAACTCCAAACATCCAACCCCTCCCTTAATCCCAAACTCCAAACATCCAACCCCTCCCTTAATCCCAAACTCCAAACATCCAACCCCTCTCTTAATCCCAAACTCCAAACATCCAACCCCTCCCTTAATCCCAAACTCCAAATATCCAACCCCTCCCTTAATCCCAAACCCCAAACATCCAACCCCTCCCTTAATCCCAAACTCCAAATATCCAACCCCTCCCTTAATCCCAAACTCCAAACATCCAACCCCTCCCTTAATCCCAAACTCCAAACATCCAACCCCTCTCTTAATCCCAAACTCCAAACATCCAACCCCTCCCTTAATCTCAAACTCCAAATATCCAACCCCTCCCTTAATCCCAAACTCCAAACATCTAACCCCTCCCTTAATCCCAAACTGCAACCAGAAGATGGAATTCCCACCCTTCTCACTCACTAAACCCCCCTCTATCACCCCCGTATATGCACCCCAAACATCCCAACCCCCCCACGGTGATGCTCACCATCCTGCAGTCCGCTCCCTCCGCGCGCTCGGGCTCGCGCTCCCCGTGCTTGCCCAGCTGGAGGACGGGGCGGGTTTTGCGCCCAGCCGGTGCAGAACTCATGCAGACACATCCAGCGAGCAGACCGAGCCAAGGCGCGCGCCACCACCCCACCTCCTCACGCTCACTCTCACGCGCACACGCTCACACTCGCACGCACGCTCGCAGGATTTCGCTTTTCCTCGCTTTCCAATCGCTAGATCGATCTGTCACGCGCACCGCTGCTGCTCGTCGCGCGCACGAGCTCTTCCCCTCTGCATTGCCACCGACTGCATGCGATGCGAGTCACCTTCGTCTCGAGGACGAGATCAGAGCGCGTGCATGTCCGAATACCAGCAGCCAGCGATGGCGATCGATACTGATCAATTATTAACAGCCGCGCGCTCTGCTCACAGCCGCAGCACCTTCATCGCTTTTACAGATCAACCGGATCACGAGCGCTAACGGCTAACGCGCGCGAGAGAGATGCAGCTGGTCTGACCTCGCCGCGTGCACCCGTATTCCGGCGTACCACGCCCACGTGCACTGGGATTGGCTCGGTGTCTGGTCAGAGCCACGCCTCTCTTGGGCTCGGATTGGCTAATGGCTGTGCAGTTCTAAACGAGCACGTTTAAGCTGCTAGCCAATCACAGCGTCGGAGGGGAGGGCCCAGCAGCCTTCCAATACCACTGACTCCTCGTGCGCATGCGCTTACCAGCGACCTGCGCGCAGAAAGGGCGGGGCTTTGTATCGGAATACAGGTGTGAAATGAAAGTGATTCTGCGCTCCTATAGGACGGGAATACTAATAGAGAGCACGAGCTCCAGAGCGGACTGCGTCTGTTACACATCACAGAGAAACCCAACACACACACACACACACACACACACACACACACACACACACACACAAACACACACATACACACACACATACATACACATAAACACACACTCACACACACAGACATACACACAAACACATATACACATACACACACAAACACACACATACACACACACACACACATATACACACACAAACACACACACACACACACACACACACACACACAGACATACACACAAACACATATACACATATACACACAAACACACACACACACAAACATACAAACACACACACAGATACACACACACAAACATACAAACACACACAAACACACACACACACACACACACACACACTCACACACACACAGACATACACACAAACACATATACACATACACACACGCACACACACACAGACATATACACATACGCACACAAACACACACACACACACAAACATACAAAGACACACACACACACACACATACACACACACATACACACAAACACATATACACATACACACACACACACAAACATACAACCACACACAAACACACACACACACACACACACACACACATAAACAAATATACACACACACATACATACATACACCTGAAGGGGTTCTGTTAGAGCTGAAGGGGTTCTATGGGAGCTGAAGGGGTTCTGGTGGAGCTGAAGGGGTTCTGGTGGAGCTGAAGGGGTTCTATGGGAGCTGAAGGGGTTCAGGTGGAGCTAAGGGGTTCTAGTGGAGCTATAGGGTTTCTGGTGGAGCTGAAGGTGTTCTAGTGGAGCTGAAGGTGTTCAGGTAGAGCTGAAGAGGTTCTAGTGGGACTGAAGGAGTTCTGGTGGAGCTGAAGGAGTTCTGGTGGAGCTGAAGGGGTTCTGGTGGAGCTGAAGGGGTTCTGCTCCGGTGAGCAGGACAGAGTCCAGTCTGGGAAATCTAATTACTTCCACTGTGCTGGAGGCCACGTGGGCCAGAACATCCGTTCTGACCGTGGGTCAGCGCCATCTGCACCGAAACCAACACGTTCTCATTACCGCCGCGCCGCGTGGCTCCGCTCCGTGCTCTGATTCCGCCGAGCTGAAGAGTTTCTCCTGCAGGAACTTCTGACCGCGTCCACCCCGCTGGGCTACTGACCCGCTGCAGGTGGAAGGTCTGGAGAACAGGAACTTTCTTACTGCAGATGGGAAGCAGATCAGGAGAAACTTCCCACATGACTCGGTCATTAAATCATGGCTGGTCATCGCTGGAGCTACCAGGCTTAGCATCACACTAACTAGCATGGTGCTAACTGTGTGTTGCTCCTGCTGGATGTCAGTAAGGAGAACTTTGTTGAAAACGGTTACAAACTTTGTTAAGAACTTTGTTGAGAACTTTGTTGAAAACGATTAGGAACTTTGTTGGGAACTTTGTTGGTACTTTGTTAAGAACTTTGTTGGAACTTTGATGAAAAGTAGCATGGTGCTAACTGTGTGTTGCTCCTGCTGGATGTCAGTAAGGAGAACTTTGTTGAAAACGGTCAGGAACTTTGTTGGAAATTTGTTGGGAACTTTGTTGGGAACTTTGTTGGGAACTTTGTTGAGAACTTTGTTAAGAACTTTGTTGAAAACGGTTAGGAACTTTGTTGAAAACTTTGTTGGAACTTTGTTGAGAACTTTGTTGGAACTTTGATGAAAACTAGCATGGTGCTAACTGTGTGTTGCTCTTGCTGGATGTCAGTAAGGAGAACTTTGTTGAAAACGGTTACAAACTTTGTTAAGAACTTTGTTGAGAACTTTGTTAAGAACTTTGTTAAAAACGGTTAGGAACTTTGTTGGAATTTTGTTGAGAACTTTGTTGGAACTTTGTTAAGAACTTTGTTGGAACTTTGATGAAAATGGTTAGGAACTTTGTTGAGAACTTTGTTGAGAACTTTGTTAAGAACTTTGTTGAAAACGGTTAGGAACTTTGTTGGGAACTTTGTTGGTACTTTGTTAAGAACTTTGATGAAAAGTAGCATGGTGCTAACTGTGTGTTGCTCCTGCTGGATGTCAGTAAGGAGAACTTTGTTGAAAACGGTCAGGAACTTTGTTGGAAATTTGTTGGGAACTTTGTTGAGAACTTTGTTAAGAACTTTGTTGAAAACGGTTAGGAACTTTGGGGAAGAACTGGGGTTCTGGTGGAGCTGAAGGGGTTCTGGTGGAGCTGAAGGGGTTCTATGGGAGCTGAAGGGGTTCAGGTGGAGCTAAGGGGTTCTAGTGGAGCTATAGGGTTTCTGGTGGAGCTGAAGGTGTTCTAGTGGAGCTGAAGGTGTTCAGGTAGAGCTGAAGAGGTTCTAGTGGGACTGAAGGAGTTCTGGTGGAGCTGAAGGAGTTCTGGTGGAGCTGAAGGGGTTCTGGTGGAGCTGAAGGGGTTCTGCTCCGGTGAGCAGGACAGAGTCCAGTCTGGGAAATCTAATTACTTCCACTGTGCTGGAGGCCACGTGGGCCAGAACATCCGTTCTGACCGTGGGTCAGCGCCATCTGCACCGAAACCAACACGTTCTCATTACCGCCGCGCCGCGTGGCTCCGCTCCGTGCTCTGATTCCGCCGAGCTGAAGAGTTTCTCCTGCAGGAACTTCTGACCGCGTCCACCCCGCTGGGCTACTGACCCGCTGCAGGTGGAAGGTCTGGAGAACAGGAACTTTCTTACTGCAGATGGGAAGCAGATCAGGAGAAACTTCCCACATGACTCGGTCATTAAATCATGGCTGGTCATCGCTGGAGCTACCAGGCTTAGCATCACACTAACTAGCATGGTGCTAACTGTGTGTTGCTCCTGCTGGATGTCAGTAAGGAGAACTTTGTTGAAAACGGTTACAAACTTTGTTAAGAACTTTGTTGAGAACTTTGTTGAAAACGATTAGGAACTTTGTTGGGAACTTTGTTGGTACTTTGTTAAGAACTTTGTTGGAACTTTGATGAAAAGTAGCATGGTGCTAACTGTGTGTTGCTCCTGCTGGATGTCAGTAAGGAGAACTTTGTTGAAAACGGTCAGGAACTTTGTTGGAAATTTGTTGGGAACTTTGTTGGGAACTTTGTTGGGAACTTTGTTGAGAACTTTGTTAAGAACTTTGTTGAAAACGGTTAGGAACTTTGTTGAAAACTTTGTTGGAACTTTGTTGAGAACTTTGTTGGAACTTTGATGAAAACTAGCATGGTGCTAACTGTGTGTTGCTCTTGCTGGATGTCAGTAAGGAGAACTTTGTTGAAAACGGTTACAAACTTTGTTAAGAACTTTGTTGAGAACTTTGTTAAGAACTTTGTTAAAAACGGTTAGGAACTTTGTTGGAATTTTGTTGAGAACTTTGTTGGAACTTTGTTAAGAACTTTGTTGGAACTTTGATGAAAATGGTTAGGAACTTTGTTGAGAACTTTGTTGAGAACTTTGTTAAGAACTTTGTTGAAAACGGTTAGGAACTTTGTTGGGAACTTTGTTGGTACTTTGTTAAGAACTTTGACTTGAAAAGTAGCATGGTGCTAACTGTGTGTTGCTCCTGCTGGATGTCAGTAAGGAGAACTTTGTTGAAAACGGTCAGGAACTTTGTTGGAAATTTGTTGGGAACTTTGTTGAGAACTTTGTTAAGAACTTTGTTGAAAACGGTTAGGAACTTTGGGGAAGAACTGGGGTTCTGGTGGAGCTGAAGGGGTTCTGGTGGAGCTGAAGGGGTTCTATGGGAGCTGAAGGGGTTCAGGTGGAGCTAAGGGGTTCTAGTGGAGCTATAGGGTTTCTGGTGGAGCTGAAGGTGTTCTAGTGGAGCTGAAGGTGTTCAGGTAGAGCTGAAGAGGTTCTAGTGGGACTGAAGGAGTTCTGGTGGAGCTGAAGGAGTTCTGGTGGAGCTGAAGGGGTTCTGGTGGAGCTGAAGGGGTTCTGCTCCGGTGAGCAGGACAGAGTCCAGTCTGGGAAATCTAATTACTTCCACTGTGCTGGAGGCCACGTGGGCCAGAACATCCGTTCTGACCGTGGGTCAGCGCCATCTGCACCGAAACCAACACGTTCTCATTACCGCCGCGCCGCGTGGCTCCGCTCCGTGCTCTGATTCCGCCGAGCTGAAGAGTTTCTCCTGCAGGAACTTCTGACCGCGTCCACCCCGCTGGGCTACTGACCCGCTGCAGGTGGAAGGTCTGGAGAACAGGAACTTTCTTACTGCAGATGGGAAGCAGATCAGGAGAAACTTCCCACATGACTCGGTCATTAAATCATGGCTGGTCATCGCTGGAGCTACCAGGCTTAGCATCACACTAACTAGCATGGTGCTAACTGTGTGTTGCTCCTGCTGGATGTCAGTAAGGAGAACTTTGTTGAAAACGGTTACAAACTTTGTTAAGAACTTTGTTGAGAACTTTGTTGAAAACGATTAGGAACTTTGTTGGGAACTTTGTTGGTACTTTGTTAAGAACTTTGTTGGAACTTTGATGAAAAGTAGCATGGTGCTAACTGTGTGTTGCTCCTGCTGGATGTCAGTAAGGAGAACTTTGTTGAAAACGGTCAGGAACTTTGTTGGAAATTTGTTGGGAACTTTGTTGGGAACTTTGTTGGGAACTTTGTTGAGAACTTTGTTAAGAACTTTGTTGAAAACGGTTAGGAACTTTGTTGAAAACTTTGTTGGAACTTTGTTGAGAACTTTGTTGGAACTTTGATGAAAACTAGCATGGTGCTAACTGTGTGTTGCTCTTGCTGGATGTCAGTAAGGAGAACTTTGTTGAAAACGGTTACAAACTTTGTTAAGAACTTTGTTGAGAACTTTGTTAAGAACTTTGTTAAAAACGGTTAGGAACTTTGTTGGAATTTTGTTGAGAACTTTGTTGGAACTTTGTTAAGAACTTTGTTGGAACTTTGATGAAAATGGTTAGGAACTTTGTTGAGAACTTTGTTGAGAACTTTGTTAAGAACTTTGTTGAAAACGGTTAGGAACTTTGTTGGGAACTTTGTTGGTACTTTGTTAAGAACTTTGTTGGAACTTTGATGAAAAGTAGCATGGTGCTAACTGTGTGTTGCTCCTGCTGGATGTCAGTAAGGAGAACTTTGTTGAAAACGGTCAGGAACTTTGTTGGAAATTTGTTGGGAACTTTGTTGAGAACTTTGTTAAGAACTTTGTTGAAAACGGTTAGGAACTTTGGGGAAGAACTGGGGTTCTGGTGGAGCTGAAGGGGTTCTGGTGGAGCTGAAGGGGTTCTATGGGAGCTGAAGGGGTTCAGGTGGAGCTAAGGGGTTCTAGTGGAGCTATAGGGTTTCTGGTGGAGCTGAAGGTGTTCTAGTGGAGCTGAAGGTGTTCAGGTAGAGCTGAAGAGGTTCTAGTGGGACTGAAGGAGTTCTGGTGGAGCTGAAGGAGTTCTGGTGGAGCTGAAGGGGTTCTGGTGGAGCTGAAGGGGTTCTGCTCCGGTGAGCAGGACAGAGTCCAGTCTGGGAAATCTAATTACTTCCACTGTGCTGGAGGCCACGTGGGCCAGAACATCCGTTCTGACCGTGGGTCAGCGCCATCTGCACCGAAACCAACACGTTCTCATTACCGCCGCGCCGCGTGGCTCCGCTCCGTGCTCTGATTCCGCCGAGCTGAAGAGTTTCTCCTGCAGGAACTTCTGACCGCGTCCACCCCGCTGGGCTACTGACCCGCTGCAGGTGGAAGGTCTGGAGAACAGGAACTTTCTTACTGCAGATGGGAAGCAGATCAGGAGAAACTTCCCACATGACTCGGTCATTAAATCATGGCTGGTCATCGCTGGAGCTACCAGGCTTAGCATCACACTAACTAGCATGGTGCTAACTGTGTGTTGCTCCTGCTGGATGTCAGTAAGGAGAACTTTGTTGAAAACGGTTACAAACTTTGTTAAGAACTTTGTTGAGAACTTTGTTGAAAACGATTAGGAACTTTGTTGGGAACTTTGTTGGTACTTTGTTAAGAACTTTGTTGGAACTTTGATGAAAGTAGCATGGTGCTAACTGTGTGTTGCTCCTGCTGGATGTCAGTAAGGAGAACTTTGTTGAAAACGGTCAGGAACTTTGTTGGAAATTTGTTGGGAACTTTGTTGGGAACTTTGTTGGGAACTTTGTTGAGAACTTTGTTAAGAACTTTGTTGAAAACGGTTAGGAACTTTGTTGAAAACTTTGTTGGAACTTTGTTGAGAACTTTGTTGGAACTTTGATGAAAACTAGCATGGTGCTAACTGTGTGTTGCTCTTGCTGGATGTCAGTAAGGAGAACTTTGTTGAAAACGGTTACAAACTTTGTTAAGAACTTTGTTGAGAACTTTGTTAAGAACTTTGTTAAAAACGGTTAGGAACTTTGTTGGAATTTTGTTGAGAACTTTGTTGGAACTTTGTTAAGAACTTTGTTGGAACTTTGATGAAAATGGTTAGGAACTTTGTTGAGAACTTTGTTGAGAACTTTGTTAAGAACTTTGTTGAAAACGGTTAGGAACTTTGTTGGGAACTTTGTTGGTACTTTGTTAAGAACTTTGTTGGAACTTTGATGAAAAGTAGCATGGTGCTAACTGTGTGTTGCTCCTGCTGGATGTCAGTAAGGAGAACTTTGTTGAAAACGGTCAGGAACTTTGTTGGAAATTTGTTGGGAACTTTGTTGAGAACTTTGTTAAGAACTTTGTTGAAAACGGTTAGGAACTTTGTTGAAAACTTTGTTGGAACTTTGATGAAAACTAGCATGGTGCTAACTGTGTGTTGCTCCTGCTGGATGTCAGTAAGGAGAACTTTGTTGAAAACGGTTACAAACTTTGTTAAGAACTTTGTTGAGAACTTTGTTAAGAACTTTGTTAAAAACGGTTAGGAACTTTGTTGGAATTTTGTTGAGAACTTTGTTGGAACTTTGTTAAGAACTTTGTTGGAACTTTGATGAAAATGGTTAGGAACTTTGTTGAGAACTTTGTTGAGAACTTTGTTAAGAACTTTGTTGAAAACGGTTAGGAACTTTGTTGAGAACTTTGTTGGAACTTTGATGAAAACTAGCATGGTGCTAACTGTGTGTTGCTCCTGCTGGATGTCAGTAAGGAGAACTTTGTTGAAAACGGTTACAAACTTTGTTAAGAACTTTGTTGAGAACTTTGTTAAGAACTTTGTTAAAAACGGTTAGGAACTTTGTTGGAATTTTGTTGAGAACTTTGTTGGAACTTTGTTAAGAACTTTGTTGGAACTTTGATGAAAATGGTTAGGAACTTTGTTGAGAACTTTGTTGAGAACTTTGTTAAGAACTTTGTTGAAAACGGTTAGGAACTTTGTTAAGAACTTTGTTGAAAACGGTTAGGAACTTTGTTGGGAATTTTGTTGGTACTTTGTTAAGAACTTTGTTGGAACTTTGATGAAAAGTAGCATGGTGCTAACTGTG
This sequence comes from Megaleporinus macrocephalus, assembly GCA_021613375.1. Taxonomy (NCBI): domain Eukaryota; kingdom Metazoa; phylum Chordata; class Actinopteri; order Characiformes; family Anostomidae; genus Megaleporinus; species Megaleporinus macrocephalus. The sequence continues at coordinate 93,762 of JAJQXZ010000030.1, read as the reverse complement.
TGTTGCTCCTGCTGGATGTCAGTAAGGAGAACTTTGTTGAAAACGGTCAGGAACTTTGTTGGAAATTTGTTGGGAACTTTGTTGGGAACTTTGTTGGGAACTTTGTTGAGAACTTTGTTAAGAACTTTGTTAAGAACTTTGTTGAAAACGGTTAGGAACTTTGTTGAAAACTTTGTTGGAACTTTGTTGAGAACTTTGTTGGAACTTTGATGAAAACTAGCATGGTGCTAACTGTGTGTTGCTCCTGCTGGATGTCAGTAAGGAGAATTTGTTGAAAACGGTTACAAACTTTGTTAAGAACTTTGTTGAGAACTTTGTTAAGAACTTTGTTAAAAACGGTTAGGAACTTTGTTGGAATTTTGTTGAGAACTTTGTTGGAACTTTGTTAAGAACTTTGTTGGAACTTTGATGAAAATGGTTAGGAACTTTGTTGAGAACTTTGTTGAGAACTTTGTTAAGAACTTTGTTGAAAACGGTTAGGAACTTTGTTGAGAACTTTGTTGAGAACTTTGTTAAGAACTTTGTTGAAAATGGTTAGGAACTTTGTTAAGAACTTTGTTGAAAACGGTTAGGAACTTTGTTAAGAACTTTGTTGGAACTTTGTTGAAAACACTTAGGAACTTTGTTAGGAACTTTCTTGGAACTTTGTTGAGAACTTTGTTGAAAACGGTTAGGAACTTTGTTGGGAACTTTGTTGAGAACTTTGTTGAGAACTTTGTTGAAAACGGTTAGGAACTTTGTTGGGAACTTTGTTGAAAACGGTTAGGAACTTTGTTAAGAACTTTGTTGGAACTTTGTTGAAAACGGTTAGGAACTTTGTTAAGAACTTTCTTGGAACTTTGTTGAGAACTTTGTTGAAAACGGTTAGGAACTTTGTTGGGAACTTTGTTGAGAACTCTGTTGAAAACGGTTAGGAACTTTGTTGGGAACTTTGAGAATTTTGTTGAAAACTATTAGGAACTTTGTTGAGAACTTTGTTAGGAACTTTGGTGGGAACTTTCATTAGGAACTTTGTTGGAAACTTTGTTAGGAACTTTGTTAGGAACTTCATTGGGAACTTTGTTGGGAATCGTGTAAGATTTTGTGCACTCAAAGTGGAAATGACATTCCTTATAGTCAGCATTCCAAATATGATTGATATAGAACAGTAGAAACACCTGCTGGACAGTCAGTTCACACAGTCTCATAAAAGATGGTCCTTTAAAAGGTTCTCTTTTAGAGAACAGTTCTAATGTACATACTACAGTTCTTCTGTTTTTACG
>JAJQXZ010000030.1:60000-85000 GCA_021613375.1 Megaleporinus macrocephalus | reverse complement strand
TTCAGTAGGGGTCAGTAGGGTTCAGTAGGGTTCAGTAGGATTCTGTAGGGTTCAGTAGGGTTCAGTAGGATTCAGTGGGATTCAGTAGGGTTCAGTAGGATTCAGTGGGATTCAGTAGGGGTCAGTAGGGTTCAGTAGGGTTCAGTAGGATTCGGTAGGGTTCAGTAGGGTTCAGTAGGATTCAGTAGGATTCAGTGGGATTAAGTAGGGTTCAGTAAAGTTCAGTAGGGTTCAGTGGGATTCAGTAGGGTTCACTAGGGTTCAGTAGAAGATAGGATTCAGTGGGGTTCAGTAGGATTCAGTTGGGTTCAGTAGGATTCAGTGGGATTCAGTAGGGTTCACTAAGGTTCAGTAGAAGTTAGGATTCAGTGGGGTTCAGTAGGATTCAGTAGGGTTCAGTAGGATTCAGTAGGATTCAGTAGTATTCAGTGGTATTCAGTAGGATTCAGTAGGTTTCAGTAGGTTTCAGTAGGGTTCAGTAGAATTCAGTAGGATTCTGTAGGGTTCAGTAGGGTTCAGTAGGGTTCAGTAGAGTTCCGTAGGATTCAGTAGGATTCAGTAGGGTTCAGTAGGGTTCAGTATGGTTCAGTAGGGTTCAGTAGGATTCAGTAGGATTCAGTAGGGTTCAGTGGGGTTCAGTAGGGGTCAGTAGGGTTCAGTAGGATTCTGTAGGGTTCAATAGGATTCAGTGGGATTCAGTAGGGGTCAGTAGGGTTCAGTAGGGTTCAGTAGGATTCAGTAGGATTCAGTAGGGTTCAGTAGGGTTCAGTAGGACTCAGTAGGGTTCAGTAGGATTCAGTAGGATTCAGTAGGGTTCAGTAGGGTTCAGTAGGGTTCAGTAGGATTCAGTAGGGTTCAGTAGGATTCAGTAGGATTCAGTAGGATTCAGTAGGATTCAGTAGGGTTCAGTAGGATTCAGTAGGATTCAGTAGGGTTCAGTAGGGTTCAATAGGATTCAGTGGGATTCAGTAGGGGTCAGTAGGGTTCAGTAGGATTCAGTGGGATTCAGTAGGGGTCAGTAGGGTTCAGTAGGGTTCAGTAGGATTCAGTAGGATTCAGTAGGGTTCAGTAGGATTCAGTAGGGTTCAGTAGGATTCAGTAGGATTCAGTAGGATTCAGTAGGATTCAGTAGGGTTCAGTAGGATTCAGTAGGATTCAGTAGGATTCAGTAGGGTTCAGTAGGATTCAGTAGGGTTCAGTAGGATTCAGTAGGGTTCAGTAGGGTTCAGTAGGGTTCAGTAGGATTCAGTAGGGTTCAGTAGGATTCAGTAGGATTCAGTAGGGTTCAGTAGGATTCAGTAGGGTTCAGTAGGATTCAGTAGGATTCAGTAGGATTCAGTAGAAGGTAGGAAGTGAACTGTGGGAATGCCGGCTGAAGCTGAGGATTCCGGAGTTCTGTGTGTGAACTTTGGGAGAGGCGTGTCTGTTTAGTGCTGAGGTGTTGCAGTGGCCCTGGGGGGCTCTGAGGGTCCCTGGTAATTACCACCCTCACACCTCCATCGGCCTTAAGGGAACGCCACTGAGTCATTATCAGCAGAGATAGACACATAATCCTCCATCTGCAGCACAACATGTTCAAACAGCTCTCACTCTGCACAGCAGCGGAGGACCACACCTCCTCTGCGGCGCCCACCGGTGGCCACTCTGATTACAGACCACTTCTTAATATCTTGTAACTGCTGTCCTGTCATCTTTAAACCTGACGGTCTAGAGACACCGCAGCGCCGCTGGAGGAGGAGAGACTGGACGTTCACCACAGGCAGTGTGAAGGTAGAAATTTGAATTTTGGCTGGGGTGTCCCTTTGAGTGCTTTTAAGAGCCTAAAACAATATGAGCACAGTTAAAGTGATAGTCCAGCAAAAACTAGCCCCTCCTCTCTCCAAGCCCCTTTCACTACCTCAGCCTCACTAGTGCGTCACACGAGTGGACGAGGGCTTGGTCAGGAGCACGGCTCAGCCTCTGTGAGCTGATTGGTTGGTGAAGGTTGTGAAGCTGAAGGTTTATTATGGTTTACTATGAGTTTATTATAGTTTATTGTAGTTTATTAAAGTTTATTGTGGTTTACTATGAGTTTATTATAGTTTATTGTAGTTTATTAATGTTTATTATGGTTTACTATGAGTTTATTATAGTTTATTATAGTTTATTATAGTTTATAATGGTTTACTATGAGTTTATTATAGTTTATTGTAGTTTATTAAAGTTTATTATGGTTTACTATGAGTTTATTATAGTTTATTGTAGTTTATTAATGTTTATTATGGTTTACTATGAGTTTATTATAGTTTATTATAGTTTACTATGAGTTTATTATAGTTTATTGTAGTTTATTAATGTTTATTATGGTTTACTATGAGTTTATTATAGTTTATTGTAGTTTATTAAGGTTTATTATGGTTTACTATGAGTTTATTATAGTTTATTGTAGTTTATTAATGTTTATTATGGTTTACTATGAGTTTATTATAGTTTATAATGGTTTACTATGAGTTTATTATAGTTTATTGTAGTTTATTAATGTTTATTATGGTTTACCATGAGTTTATTATAGTTTATTATAGTTTATAATGGTTTACTATGAGTTTATTATAGTTTATAATGGTTTACTATGAGTTTATGATAGTTTATAATGATTTACTATGAGTTTATTATAGTTTATTGTAGTTTATTAATGTTTACTATGGTTTACTATGAGTTTATTATAATTTATTGTAGTTTATTAATGTTTATTATGGTTTACTATGAGTTTATCATAGTTTATTATAATTTATAATGGTTTACTATGAGTTTATTATAGTTTATAATGGTTTACTATGAGTTTATTATAGTTTATTGTAGTTTAATGTTTATTATGATTTACTATGAGTTTATTATAGTTTATTATAGTTTATAATGGTTTACTATGAGTTTATTATAGTTTATTGTAGTTTATTAATGTTTATTATGATTTACTATGAGTTTATTATAGTTTATTATAGCTTACTATGATTTTATTAAAGTTTATTGTAGTTTATTAATGTTTATTATGGTTTACTATGAGTTTGTTATAGTTAATTATAGTTTATTAATGTTGATTATAGTTTACCATGAGTTTATCATAGTTTATTATGGTTTACTATGAGTTCATTATAGTTTATTATAGTTTATTAATGTTGATTATAGTTTACCGTTAGTTTATTATAGTTTATTATAGTTTACCATGAGTTTATTATAGTTTATTATAGTTTACTATGAGTTTATTATAGTTTATTATAGTTTACCATGAGTTTATTATAGTTTATTATAGTTTACCATTAGTTTATTATAGTTTATTATAGTTTACCATGAGTTTATTATAGTTTATTATAGTTTACTATGATTTTATTATAGTTTATTATAGTTTACTGTTAGCTTATTTTAGTTTATTATAGTTTATTGTAGTTTACTATGAGTTTATTATGGTTTATTATAGTTTATTAATGTTAATTATAATGTACCATGAGTTTATTATAGTTCATTAAAGTTTAGTTTAATATGAGTCTATTATAGTTTATTAATGTTTATTATAGCTTATTATAGTTTACTATGAGTTTATTACAATTTATTAAGAGTTTATTATAGTTTAGTATGGGTTTATTATAGTTTATAATAGTTTATTATAGTTAATTAATGTTAATTATACTTTACTATGAGTTTATTATAGTTTATTATAGTTTACTATGAGTTTATTATAGTTTATAATAGTTTATCATAGTTTATTAATGTTAATTATAGCTTACTATGAGTTTATTATAGTTTATTAATGTTAATTATAGCTTACTATGAGTTTATTATAGTTTATTAATGTTTATTATAGTTTACTATGAGTTTATTATAGTTTATTATAGTTTATTAAGAGTTTATTATAGTTTATTAATGTTAATTATAGTTTACTATGAGTTTATTATAGTTTATTGTAGTTTATTAATGTTTATTATGGTTTAATGAGAGTTTATTATAGTTTATTATAGTTTATAATGGTTTACTACGAGTTTATTATAGTTTATTATAGTTTATTATAGTTTATTATGATTAACTATGAGTTTATTATGGTTTATTATAGTTTACTATGAGTGTATTATAGTTTATTGTAGTTTATTAATGTTTATTATGGTTTACTATGAGTGTATTATAGTTTATTAATGTTTATTATGGTTTACTATGAGTTTATTATAGTTTATTATAGTTTACTGTGAGTTTATTATAGTTTATTGTAGTTTATAATGGTTTACTATGAGTTTATTATAGTTTATTATAGTTTATTATAGTTTATTATGATTAACTATGAGTTTATTATGGTTTATTATAGTTTACTATGAGTGTATTATAATTTATTGTAGTTTATTAATGTTTATTATGGTTTACTATGAGTGTATTATAGTTTATTAATGTTTATTATGGTTTACTATGAGTTTATTATAGTTTATTATAGTTTACTGTGAGTTTATTATAGTTTATTGTAGTTTATTAATGTTAGTTAAAGTTTACAATGAGTTTAATATAATTTATTAATGTTAATTATAGTTGACTATGAGTTTATTATAGTTTATTATAGTTTATTATAGTTTACTATGAGTTTATTATAGTTTATTATAGTTTATTAATGTTAATGATAGTGTACCATGAGTTTATTAGAGTTTATTATAGTTTATTAAGAGTTCATTATAGTTTACTATGAGTTTATTATAGTTTATATTAGTTTATTATAGTTTATTAATGTTAATTATAGTTGACTATGAGTTTATTATAGTTTATTATGGTTTATTAATGTTGATTATAGTTTACTATGAGTTTATTATAGTTTATTATAGTTTATTATAGTTTACTATGAGTTTATTATAGTTTATTATAGTTTATTAATGTTAATGATAGTGTACCATGAGTTTATTAGTTTATTATAGTTTATTAAGAGTTCATTATAGTTTACTATGAGTTTATTATAGTTTATAATAGTTTATTATAGTTTATTAATGTTAATTATAGTTTACTATGAGTTTATTAGTTTATTGTAGTTTATTAAGAGTTTATTATAGTTTATTATAGTTTATAATAGTTTATTTATGTTAATTATAGTTTACTATGTGTTTATTATAGTTTATTATAGTTTGTTTTAGTTTATTAATGCTTATTATAGTTTACTATGAGTTTATTATAGTTTATTATAGTTTACTGTGAGTTTATTATAGTTTATTGTAGTTTATAATGGTTTACTATGAGTTTATTATAGTTTATTATAGTTTATTATAGATTATTATGATTAACTATGAGTTTATTATGGTTTATTATAGTTTACTATGATTGTATTATAGTTTATTGTAGTTTATTAATGTTTATTATGGTTTACTATGAGTGTAAAATAGTTTATTAATGTTTATTATGGTTTACTATGAGTTTATTATAGTTTATTATAGTTTACTGTGAGTTTATTATAGTTTATTGTAGTTTATTAATGTTGATTATAGTTTACTATGAGTTTATTATAATTTATTAATGTTAATTATAGTTGACTATGAGTTTATTATAGTTTATTATGGTTTATTAATGTTGATTATAGTTTACCATGAGTTTATTATAGTTTATTATAGTTTATTATAGTTTACTATGAGTTTATTATAGTTTATTATGGTTTATTAATGTTAATGATAGTGTACCATGAGTTTATTAGAGTTTATTATAGTTTATTAAGAGTTCATTATAGTTTACTATGAGTTTATTATAGTTTATTAATGTTGTTTATAGTTTACTATGAGTTTATTATAGTTGATTAATGTTTATTATAGTTTACTATGAGTTTATTAGTTTATTGTAGTTTATTAAGAGTTTATTATAGTTTATTATAGTTTATAATAGTTTATTTATGTTAATTATAGTTTACTATGTGTTTATTATAGTTTATTATATTTTAATGAGTTTATTATAGTTTGTTTTAGTTTATTAATGCTTATTATAGTTTACTATGAGTTTATTATAGTTTATTAAAATTTACTGAGTTTACTATAGTTTATCAATGTTTATTAAAGTTTGCTATGAGTTTATTATAGTTTATAAATGTTCATTATAGTTTAATATAGTTTTTTATGGGTTTATTCTAGTTTATTTTAGTTTATCCTAGATCATTGTGGGTACCTTATAATTTGTTATAGTTTATTATAGGTATATTATATTTTATTATGGGTTTATTATAGTTAAGTATGTGTTTATTATAGTTTCTTATGATTTATTTTACTTTATTATGGGTTTATTGTAGTTTATAATTTATTATGGGTTTATGTGTATGTGTGTGTTTGTTGTGTGTGTGTACGTGTGTTAGCGTGTTAGCGGTGGTGCTGATGGTTTGTGTGTGTGTATGTGTGTACGTGTGTTAGCGTGTTAGCGGTGGTGCTGATGGTATGTGTGTGTGTATGTGTGTACGTGTGTTAGCGTGTTAGCGGTGGTGCTGATGGTATGTGTGTGTCTATGTGTGTACGTGTGTTAGCGTGTTAGCGGTGGTGCTGATGGTATGTGTGTGTCTATGTGTGTACGTGTGTTAGCGGTGGTGCTGATGGTATGTGTGTGTGTATGTGTGTACGTGTGTTAGCGTGTTAGCAGTGGTGCTGATGGTATGTGTGTGTATGTGTGTACGTGTGTTAGCGTGTTAGCGGTGGTGCTGATGGTATGTGTGTGTCTATGTGTGTACGTGTGTTAGCGTGTTAGCGGTGGTGCTGATGGTATGTGTGTGTGTATGTGTGTACGTGTGTTAGCGTGTTAGCGGTGGTGCTGATGGTATGTGTGTGTGTATGTGTGTACGTGTGTTAGCGTGTTAGCGGTGGCGCTGATGGTATGTGTGTGTGTATGTGTGTACGTGTGTTAGCGTGTTAGCGGTGGTGCTGATGGTATGTGTGTCTATGTGTGTACGTGTGTTAGCGGTGGTGCTGATGGTATGTGTGTCTATGTGTGTACGTGTGTTAGCGTGTTAGCGGTGGTGCTGATGGTATGTGTGTCTCTGTGTGTACGTGTGTTAGCGTGTTAGCGGTGGTGCTGATGGTATCTGTGTGTCTATGTGTGTACGTGTGTTAGCGTGTTAGCGGTGGTGCTGATGGTATGTGTGTCTATGTGTGTACGTGTGTTAGCGTGTTAGCGGTGGTGCTGATGGTATGTGTGTGTCTATGTGTGTACGTGTGTTAGCGTGTTAGCGGTGGTGCTGATGGTTTGTGTGTCTATGTGTGTACGTGTGTTAGCGTGTTAGCGGTGGTGCTGATGGTTTGTTTGTCTATGTGTGTACGTGTGTTAGCGTGTTAGCGGTGGTGCTGATGGTATGTGAGTGTATGTGTGTACGTGTGTTAGCGTGTTAGCGGTGGTGCTGATGGTATGTGTGTGTCTATGTGTGTACGTGTGTTAGCGGTGGTGCTGATGGTTTGTGTGTGTATGTGTGTACGTGTGTTAGCGTGTTAGCGGTGGTGCTGATGGTATGTGTGTGTCTATGTGTGTACGTGTGTTAGCGTGTTAGCGGTGGTGCTGATGGTATGTGTGTGTCTATGTGTGTACGTGTGTTAGCGTGTTAGCGGTGGTGCTGATGGTATGTGTGTGTCTATGTGTGTACGTGTGTTAGCGTGTTAGCGGTGGTGCTGATGGTATGTGTGTGTCTATGTGTGTACGTGTGTTAGCGGTGGTGCTGATGGTTTATGTGTGTATGTGTGTACGTGTGTTAGCGTGTTAGCGGTGGTGCTGATGGTATGTGTGTCTATGTGTGTACGTGTGTTAGCGTGTTAGCGGTGGTGCTGATGGTATGTGTGTGTCTATGTGTGTACGTGTGTTAGCGTGTTAGCGGTGGTGCTAATGGTTTGTGTGTCTATGTGTGTACGTGTGTTAGCGTGTTAGCGGTGGTGCTGATGGTATGTGTGTGTGTATGTGTGTACGTGTGTTAGCGTGTTAGCGGTGGTGCTGATGGTTTATGTGTGTATGTGTGTACGTGTGTTAGCGTGTTAGCGGTGGTGCTGATGGTATGTGTGTGTCTATGTGTGTACGTGTGTTAGCGTGTTAGCGGTGGTGCTGATGGTATGTGTGGTGTCTATGTGTGTACGTGTGTTAGCGTGTTAGCGGTGGTGCTGATGGTATGTGTGTGTCTATGTGTGTACGTGTGTTAGCGGTGGTGCTGATGGTATGTGTGTGTGTATGTGTGTACGTGTGTTAGCGTGTTAGCGGTGGTGCTGATGGTTTATGTGTGTATGTGTGTACGTGTGTTAGCGTGTTAGCGGTGGTGCTGATGGTATGTGTGTGTCTATGTGTGTACGTGTGTTAGCGTGTTAGCGGTGGTGCTGATGGTTTGTGTGTCTATGTGTGTACGTGTGTTAGCGTGTTAGTGGTGGTGCTGATGGTATCTGTGTGTCTATGTGTGTACGTGTGTTAGCGTGTTAGCGGTGGTGCTGATGGTATGTGAGTGTCTATGTGTGTACGTGTGTTAGCGTGTTAGCGGTGGTGCTGATGGTATGTGTGTGTGTATGTGTGTACGTGTGTTAGCGTGTTAGCGGTGGTGCTGATGGTATCTGTGTGTCTATGTGTGTACGTGTGTTAGCGTGTTAGCGGTGGTGCTGATGGTTTGTGTGTCTATGTGTGTACGTGTGTTAGCGTGTTAGCGGTGGTGCTGATGGTATGTGAGTGTATGTGTGTACGTGTGTTAGCGTGTTAGCGGTGGTGCTGATGGTATCTGTGTGTGTGTATGTGTGTACGTGTGTTAGCGTGTTAGCGGTGGTGCTGATGGTTTATGTGTGTATGTGTGTACGTGTGTTAGCGTGTTAGCGGTGGTGCTGATGGTTTGTGTGTGTGTATGTGTGTACGTGTGTTAGCGTGTTAGCGGTGGTGCTGATGGTATGTGTGTCTATGTGTGTACATGTGTTAGCGTGTTAGCGGTGGTGCTGATGGTTTGTGTGTCTATGTGTGTACGTGTGTTAGCGTGTTAGCGGTGGTGCTGATGGTATGTGAGTGTCTATGTGTGTACGTGTGTTAGCGTGTTAGCGGTGGTGCTGATGGTTTGTGTGTGTATGTGTGTACGTGTGTTAGCGTGTTAGCGGTGGTGCTGATGGTATGTGTGTGTCTATGTGTGTACGTGTGTTAGCGTGTTAGCGGTGGTGCTGATGGTTTGTGTGTGTATGTGTGTACGTGTGTTAGCGTGTTAGCGGTGGTGCTGATGGTATGTGTGTGTGTATGTGTGTACGTGTGTTAGCGTGTTAGCGGTGGTGCTGATGGTATGTGTGTGTCTATGTGTGTACGTGTGTTAGCGTGTTAGCGGTGGTGCTGATGGTATGTGTGTGTATGTGTGTACGTGTGTTAGCGTGTTAGCGGTGGTGCTGATGGTATGTGTGTGTGTCTATGTGTGTACGTGTGTTAGCGTGTTAGCGGTGGTGCTGATGGTATCTGTGTGTGTGTATGTGTGTACGTGTGTTAGCGTGTTAGCGGTGGTGCTGATGGTATGTGTGTGTCTATGTGTGTACGTGTGTTAGCGTGTTAGCGGTGGTGCTGATGGTTTGTGTGTGTGTATGTGTGTACGTGTGTTAGCGTGTTAGCGGTGGTGCTGATGGTATGTGTGTCTATGTGTGTACGTGTGTTAGCGGTGGTGCTGATGGTATGTGTGTCTATGTGTGTACGTGTGTTAGCGTGTTAGCGGTGGTGCTGATGGTATGTGTGTCTATGTGTGTACGTGTGTTAGCGTGTTAGCGTGTTAGCGGTGGTGCTGATGGTATCTGTGTGTCTATGTGTGTACGTGTGTTAGCGTGTTAGCGGTGGTGCTGATGGTATGTGTGTCTATGTGTGTACGTGTGTTAGCGTGTTAGCGGTGGTGCTGATGGTATGTGTGTGTCTATGTGTGTACGTGTGTTAGCGTGTTAGCGGTGGTGCTGATGGTATGTGTGTGTCTATGTGTGTTAGCGTGTTAGCGGTGGTGCTGATGGTTTGTTTGTCTATGTGTGTACGTGTGTTAGCGTGTTAGCGGTGGTGCTGATGGTTTGTTTGTCTATGTGTGTACGTGTGTTAGCGTGTTAGCGGTGGTGCTGATGGTATGTGAGTGTCTATGTGTGTACGTGTGTTAGCGTGTTAGCGGTGGTGCTGATGGTATGTGTGTGTGTATGTGTGTACGTGTGTTAGCGTGTTAGCGGTGGTGCTGATGGTTTGTGTGTGTATGTGTGTACGTGTGTTAGCGTGTTAGCGGTGGTGCTGATGGTATGTGTGTGTGTATGTGTGTACGTGTGTACGTGTGTTAGCGGTGGTGCTGATGGTTTGTGTGTCTATGTGTGTACGTGTGTTAGCGTGTTAGCGTGTTAGCGGTGGTGCTGATGGTATCTGTGTGTCTATGTGTGTACGTGTGTTAGCGTGTTAGCGGTGGTGCTGATGGTATGTGTGTCTATGTGTGTACGTGTGTTAGCGTGTTAGCGGTGGTGCTGATGGTATCTGTGTGTCTATGTGTGTACGTGTGTTAGCGTGTTAGCGGTGGTGCTGATGGTATGTGTGTCTATGTGTGTACGTGTGTTAGCGTGTTAGCGGTGGTGCTGATGGTTTGTGTGTGTGTATGTGTGTACGTGTGTTAGCGTGTTAGCGGTGGTGCTGATGGTATGTGTGTCTATGTGTGTACGTGTGTTAGCGGTGGTGCTGATGGTATGTGTGTCTATGTGTGTACGTGTGTTAGCGTGTTAGCGGTGGTGCTGATGGTATGTGTGTCTATGTGTGTACGTGTGTTAGCGTGTTAGCGTGTTAGCGGTGGTGCTGATGGTATCTGTGTGTCTATGTGTGTACGTGTGTTAGCGTGTTAGCGGTGGTGCTGATGGTATGTGTGTCTATGTGTGTACGTGTGTTAGAGTGTTAGCGGTGGTGCTGATGGTATGTGTGTGTCTATGTGTGTACGTGTGTTAGCGTGTTAGCGGTGGTGCTGATGGTATGTGTGTGTCTATGTGTGTACGTGTGTTAGCGTGTTAGCGGTGGTGCTGATGGTATGTGTGTGTGTATGTGTGTACGTGTGTTAGCGTGTTAGCGGTGGTGCTGATGGTTTGTGTGTGTATGTGTGTACGTGTGTTAGCGTGTTAGCGGTGGTGCTGATGGTATGTGTGTGTCTATGTGTGTACGTGTGTTAGCGTGTTAGCGGTGGTGCTGATGGTTTGTGTGTGTATGTGTGTACGTGTGTTAGCGTGTTAGCGGTGGTGCTGATGGTATGTGTGTGTCTATGTGTGTACGTGTGTTAGTGTGTTAGCGGTGGTGCTGATGGTATGTGTGTGTCTATGTGTGTACGTGTGTTAGCGTGTTAGCGGTGGTGCTGATGGTATGTGAGTGTCTATGTGTGTACGTGTGTTAGCGTGTTAGCGGTGGTGCTGATGGTATCTGTGTGTGTCTATGTGTGTACGTGTGTTAGCGTGTTAGCGGTGGTGCTGATGGTATGTGTGTGTCTATGTGTGTACGTGTGTTAGCGTGTTAGCGGTGGTGCTGATGGTTTTGTGTGTGTGTATGTGTGTACGTGTGTTAGCGTGTTAGCGGTGGTGCTGATGGTATGTGTGTCTATGTGTGTACGTGTGTTAGCGGTGGTGCTGATGGTATGTGTGTCTATGTGTGTACGTGTGTTAGCGTGTTAGCGGTGGTGCTGATGGTATGTGTGTCTATGTGTGTACGTGTGTTAGCGTGTTAGCGTGTTAGCGTGTTAGCGGTGGTGCTGATGGTATCTGTGTGTCTATGTGTGTACGTGTGTTAGCGTGTTAGCGGTGGTGCTGATGGTATGTGTGTCTATGTGTGTACGTGTGTTAGCGTGTTAGCGGTGGTGCTGATGGTATGTGTGTGTCTATGTGTGTACGTGTGTTAGCGTGTTAGCGGTGGTGCTGATGGTATGTGTGTGTCTATGTGTGTTAGCGTGTTAGCGGTGGTGCTGATGGTATGTGTGTGTGTATGTGTGTACGTGTGTTAGCGTGTTAGCGGTGGTGCTGATGGTTTGTTTGTCTATGTGTGTACGTGTGTTAGCGTGTTAGCGGTGGTGCTGATGGTATGTGAGTGTCTATGTGTGTACGTGTGTTAGCGTGTTAGCGGTGGTGCTGATGGTATGTGTGTGTGTATGTGTGTACGTGTGTTAGCGTGTTAGCGGTGGTGCTGATGGTTTGTGTGTGTATGTGTGTACGTGTGTTAGCGTGTTAGCGGTGGTGCTAATGGTATGTGTGTGTGTATGTGTGTACGTGTGTTAGCGTGTTAGCGGTGGTGCTGATGGTATCTGTGTGTGTGTATGTGTGTACGTGTGTTAGCGTGTTAGCGGTGGCGCTGATGGTATGTGTGTGTCTATGTGTGTACGTGTGTTAGCGTGTTAGCGGTGGTGCTGATGGTTTGTGTGTGTGTATGTGTGTACGTGTGTTAGCGTGTTAGCGGTGGTGCTGATGGTATGTGTGTCTATGTGTGTACGTGTGTTAGCGGTGGTGCTGATGGTATGTGTGTCTATGTGTGTACGTGTGTTAGCGTGTTAGCGGTGGTGCTGATGGTATGTGTGTCTATGTGTGTACGTGTGTTAGCGTGTTAGCGTGTTAGCGGTGGTGCTGATGGTATCTGTGTGTCTATGTGTGTACGTGTGTTAGCGTGTTAGCGGTGGTGCTGATGGTATGTGTGTCTATGTGTGTACGTGTGTTAGCGTGTTAGCAGTGGTGCTGATGGTATGTGTGTGTCTATGTGTGTACGTGTGTTAGCGTGTTAGCGGTGGTGCTGATGGTATGTGTGTGTCTATGTGTGTACGTGTGTTAGCGTGTTAGCGGTGGTGCTGATGGTATGTGTGTGTGTATGTGTGTACGTGTGTTAGCGTGTTAGCGGTGGTGCTGATGGTTTGTGTGTGTATGTGTGTACGTGTGTTAGCGTGTTAGCGGTGGTGCTGATGGTATGTGTGTGTCTATGTGTGTACGTGTGTTAGCGTGTTAGCGGTGGTGCTGATGGTTTGTCTGTCTATGTGTGTACGTGTGTTAGCGTGTTAGCGGTGGTGCTGATGGTATGTGAGTGTCTATGTGTGTACGTGTGTTAGCGTTTTAGCGGTGGTGCTGATGGTATGTGTGTGTGTATGTGTGTACGTGTGTTAGCGTGTTAGCGGTGGTGCTGATGGTTTGTGTGTGTATGTGTGTAGGTGTGTTAGCGTGTTAGCGGTGGTGCTAATGGTATATGGGGGTAAACTCACTGTACACCTGCTCAGAGCTGTTGTACTGATATACAGTGTGAGAAATCGGGTGACTGCAGTGAGACGGACTCTGTCTGCCCACCGAGACGCGGCTGTGATTCGGCCCCCCGGCTCTGAAGGGTCCTCAGTACAGGCCTCATCACGCTCGCCGCTCAGAACACCACTTCACTTATTCCCAAACCACAAGGACCTCTGAGAGAACAGCGTGACCACAGCGCCGGTAATCAGGCCGAGAGAAACTTTCAGGAACCGTCAACTCCTTCAGACAACATCAGAGGGTGGGAGGAGCTTAGAGCACTCAGTCAGTGTGTGTGTATGTGTGTGTATGTAAGTGTGTGTGTGTATGTGTGTGTGTATATGTGTGTGTGTGTGTGTGTATGTGTGTGTGTATGTGTGTGTATATGTATGTGTGTGTATGTGTGTGTGTGTGTGTGTATGTGTGTGTGTATGTGTGTGTATATGTATGTGTTTGTGTATGTGTGTATGTGTATAAGTTTGTGTGTATGTATGTGTGTGTATGTGTGTATGTGTATAAGTTTGTGTGTATGTATGTGTTTGTGTATGTGTGTGTATATGTATGTGTGTGTATGTGTGTATGTGTGTGTGTGTGTGCGTATGTGTTTGTGTATGTGTGTGTATGTATGTATGTGTGTATGTGTTTGTGTGTGTATGTGTGTATGTGTATAGGTTTGTGTGTATGTATGTGTGTGTATGTGTGTGTGTGTATGTGTGTGTGTGTGTATGTGTGTGTGTATATAAGTTTGTGTGTATGTATGTGTGAGTAGTGCAGTGAGCGTCCTCTGCTGGTAGTTTGGGGTAACACGGTGTTTATTCAGACTTAATGAAGAATAAATCTCTTCTGCAGAACTGAAGCTCGTATCTCCAGCGTTCCAGCTTCTGACATAACCGGGAAATGTAAATAATCTCTGAATCAGTTCAGCACTAACAGAGCAAACTACTGAAACTACTAAAGTACTGAAACTACTGAAACTACTAAACTACTGAAACTACTAAAGTACTGAAACTACTAAAACTACTGAAACTACTAAACTACTAAAGTACTGAAACTACTAAAGTACTGAAACTACTGAAACTACTAAACTACTGAAACTATTAAACTGAAACTACTAAAGTACTGAACTACTGAAACTACTAAAGGACTGAAACTACTGAAACTACTAAACTACTGAAACTACTAAATTACTGAAACTACTAAAACTACTGAAACTACTAAACTAATAAACTACTGAAACTACTAAAGTACTGAAACTACTAAAACTACTGAAACTACTAAACTATTAAACTACTGAAACTACTAAAGTACTGAAACTACTGAAACTACTAAACTACTGAAACTACTAAAGTACTGAAACTACTGAAACTACTAAACTACTAAAGTACATATTTCCTTCTTTCATAATCAATCAATATCAATCAATCAATCAACCAACCAACCAACCAGTCAGTCAGTCAGTCAGTCAGTCAATCAGTCAACCAATCAACAAATCAGTCAATCAACTAATCAATCAATCAACCAATCAATCAATCAATCAATCAGTCAAACAGTCAATCAATCAGTCAGTCAGAAAAAATTGTGTACTTAGGGCAATCATCCTCACAGCAATGTTTGACATCAGTACCTGACCTCACTAACACTTAATCAAATCCTCACAGCAATGTTCAACAGCAGTACCTGACCTCACTAACACTCCATCAAATCCTTACAGCAATGTTCAACATCAGTACCTGACCACACAAACACTCCAACAAATCCTCACAGCAATGTTTAACATCAGTACCTGACCTCACTAACTCTCAATCAAATCCTCACAGCAATGTTCAACATCAGTACCTAACCTCACTAACACTCAATCAAATCCTCACAGCAATGTTCAACACCAGTACCACCTCACTAACACTCAAACAAATCCTCACAGCAATGTTCAACACCAGTACCACCTCACTAACACTCAATCAAATCCTCACAGCAATGTTCAACATCAGTACCTGACCTCACTAACACTCAATCAAATCCTCACAGCAAGGTTTAACACCAGTACCTGACCTCACTAACACTCAATCAAATCCTCACAGCAATGTTTAACACCAGAACCTGACCTCACTAACACTCAATCAAATCCTGTGTGTGTATAAGTGTGTGTGTGAGTGTGTATCTGTGTGTGTATGTTTGTGTGTGTGTGTGTGTGTGTGTGTGTGTGTGTGTGTGTGTGTGTGTGTGTGTGTGTGTGGTTTTAAAGTGATCAGTTCTAAATGTTATTATCAATAATGGATCAATATCTACTCAGTAATATCTGATTAGTTGAAAAGCTGCTGTTACAACTGTTACTGATACTGTTACAACTGTTACTGGTACTGTTACAACTGTTCCTGGTATAGCTGTTACTGGTATTGTTACAACTGTTACTGGTACCGGTTACAACTGTTTTTAGTACTGTAAAACAGTTCCTGGTATAGCTGTTACTGGTACTCTTACAACTGTTTCTAGTACTGTTACAACTGTTACTGGCACTGTTACAACTGTTTCTAGTACTGTTACAACTGTTTCTAGTACTGTTACAACTGTTACTGGTACTGTTACAACTGTTTCTAGTACTGTTACAACTGTTTCTAGTACTGTTACAACTGTTCCTGGTATAGCTGTTACTGATACTGTTACAACTGTTACTGGTACTGTTACAACTGTTTCTAGTACTGTTACAACTGGTACTGATACTGTTACCACTGTTTCTAGTACTGTTACAACTGTTACTGGTACTGTTACAACTGTTCCTGATATAGCTGTTACTGGTACTCTTACAATTGTTTCTTGTACTGTTACAACTGTTACTGGTACTGTTACAACTGTTTCTAGTACTGTTATTACTGTTCCTGGTATAGCTGTTACTGGTACTGTTACAACTGTTCCTAATATAGCTGTTACTGGTACTCTTACAACTCTTTCTTGTACTGTTACAACTGTTACTGGTACTGTTACAACTGTTTCTAGTACTGTTACAACTGTTCCTGGTATAGCTGTTATGGGTACTGTTACAGCTGTTTCTAGTACTGTTACAACTGTTCCTGGTACTTTTGCATCTGTTTATTGTCTTGTCTGTTCATTGTCAACTGTTTCAGGTACTGTTACCACTGCCCCACTGTTACAGCTATAAGTGTTCCTGGTACTGTTACAACTATTCCTATTAATGTAACAGCTGTTCCTGGTGCTGCCACCACTGTCCTTTGTACTTCTCCTGATGGTGACATTTCTTGTTCCTGGTACCGTTACAATTGCTCTACTTACTGTTTCTGCTGTTACTTGTATTGGTATCACTGTTACAGCTATAAGTGTTCCTGATACTTTCTTCTGCTGTTACATTTATTGCTGGTACTGTTACACGTTACTGGTACTGTTACACATGTTCCTGGTACTGTTACACATTACTGGTACTGTTACACATGTTCCTGGTACTGTTACACGTTACTGGTACTGTTACACATGTTCCTGGTACTGTTACACGTTACTGGTACTGTTACACATGTTCCTGGTACTGTTACACGTTCCAGGTACTGTTACACGTTACTGGTACCATTACACGTTACTGGTACTGTTACACATGTTCCTGGTACTGTTAAACGTTACTGGTACTGTTACACATGTTCCAGGTACTGTTACATGTTACTGGTACTGTTACACATTACTGGTACTGTTACACATGTTCCTGGTACTGTTACACATTACTGGTACTGTTACACATGTTCCTGGTACTGTTACACGTTACTAGTACTGTTACACATGTTCCTGGTACTGTTACACGTTACTAGTACTGTTACACATGTTCCTGGTACTGTTACACATGTTCCAGGTACTGTTACACGTTACTGGTACTGTTACACATTACCGGTACTGTTACACATGTTCCAGGTACTGTTACACATGTTCCAGGTACTGTTACACGTTACTGGTACTGTTACACGTTACTGGTACTGTTACATGTTACTGGTACTGTTACACATTACTGGTACTGTTACACATGTTCCAGGTACTGTTACATGTTCCAGGTACTGCTACACATGTTCCAGGTACTGTTACACGTTACTGGTACTGTTACACGTTACTGGTACTGTTACATGTTACTGGTACTGTTACACATTACTGGTACTGTTACACATGTTCCAGGTACTGTTACATGTTCCAGGTACTGTTACACATGTTCCAGGTACTCTTACACGTTACTGGTACTGTTACACGTTACTGGTACTGTTACACATGTTCCTGGTACTCTTACATGTTACTGGTACTGTTACAACTGTTTCTAGTAGTGTTACAACTGTTCCTGGTATAGCTGTTATGGGTACTGTTACAGCTGTTTCTAGTACTGTTACAACTGTTCCTGGTACTTTTGCATCTGTTTATTGTCTTGTCTGTTTATTGTCAACTGTTTCAGGTACTGTTACCACTGCCCCAGTACTGTTACAGCTATAAGTGTTCCTGGTACTGTTACAACTATTCCTATTAATGTAACAGCTGTTCCTGGTGCTGCCACCACTGTCCTTTGTACTTCTCCTGATGGTGACATTTCTTGTTCCTGGTACCGTTACAATTGCTCTACTTACTGTTACTGCTGTTACTTGTATTGGTACCACTGTTACAGCTATAAGTGTTCCTGATACTTTCTTCTGCTGTTACATTTATTGCTGGTACTGTTACACGTTACTGGTACTGTTACACATGTTCCAGGTACTGTTACACGTTACTGGTACTGTTACACGTTACTGGTACTGTTACACGTTACTGGTACTGTTACACATGTTCCAGGTACTGTTACACGTTACTGGTACTGTTACACATGTTCCAGGTACTGTTACATGTTACTGGTACTGTTACACATGCTCCAGGTACTGTTACACATTACTGGTACTATTATACGTTACTGGTACTGTTACACATGTTCCTGGTACTCTTACACGTTACTGGTACTGTTACACATGTTCCAGGTACTCTTACACGTTACTGGTACTGTTACACATTACTAGTACTGTTACACATGTTCCTGGTACTGTTACACGTTACTGGTACTGTTACACATGTTCCAGGTACTCTTACACGTTACTGGTACTGTTACACATTACTGGTACTGTTACACATGTTCCTGGTACTGTTACACATGTTCCTGGTACTGTTACACATTACTAGTACTGTTACACATGTTCCTGGTACTGTTACACATGTTCCTGGTACGGTTACACATGTTCCTGGTACTGTTACACATGTTCCTGGTACGGTTACACATGTTCCTGGTACTGTTACACATGTTCCTGGTACGGTTACGCGTTAAAAATGTACTCTGAGCTAAACAGTCTTAAAAATACTCACACTTTGAAGTTATATTAAAAGAAATGCTACTTATTTAATTAAATTGTGGTGTTAAAATAGTTAACGAGATTAAAAGTTGTAAAAATATTATCAACATTTAAACGAGAAACAGACTAACTAATATTTTCCAGATATTTTTGGTGTTCAGTATTTCTATAGTTGGGACATTACAGTGTTACACTCACACCACTCCTCTGACCTGAACACTGTCCGGTATCTCTCTCTGTCTCCAGCGTTCTCTCCTCCTCTGCCTCCTCCTCACGCTCCTCACTCGGTTCCTCTCTCTTTTGCTGATCCTCCGTTCTCCTGCGGGGGACGCCTGCGCCAGGCTGAACCCTGATGGCGCTGGATTGGATCCAGATGGTGCCAGGCTGGACCCTGACGGACTACTGTCCAGCTCTTCCACCTCCACCTCCTGCTCGGAGCTGCTGGGGGTCAAAGGTCGGCCAGCAGGGCTGTGGAATGAGCGTCCAGCTCCCAGATCCAGGTTAGAGGCAGCGCTGCCTCTGTAGACAGTGGACGCGACCGGTTCTGGATCCTGGATCCCGGAGTGTGGCCCCGGAGAAATCAGTCCAGAGTCTGAGGAAGAGGAATCTTCTGGCCCCAGCTCATCCACGTCCACCGCCAGAGAGAGAGGACCGTAGCGTCCGGCGGCCGGACGTCCAGGCGGCCGGCTCCCGTAGTCCAGACTGAAGGCCTTCCTGTGGGACATGGTGCCCCTCGGCTTCAGGGGCCTCCTGACCTCCAGACACAGAGCTTCAGCAGAGCGTCCAAACATCTGTCCACACAGTATATACAGTAATAATAATAAAAAAATACATATATATATATACAGGGTGAGTCAATAGTGTCAGGACAGCCTTTTATTTCAGAAGTGAAAGAGAATATGACGTATCTGAATACCCCAGCAACTAGCGGCTGAGGGGGTCCATCTATTATGTGTGTAGCAGATCAAAGAAGACCAGGACTGGTCTGATCACAGATCTGAAGGTTAACATGGTGTTCAATGTGGTTGTTGTTGTAACTCTCTGTGTTGATAAAGTTTGAACTACAAGAGATATTACTAATCTGATTACATCAATCAATTTCTGATCAGTTCTGATCTTCTTTGATCTGCTACACCACCACCTTCCCATTGGAGAACCTTGCCCTTGATCCAATATGGCAGCTTTTAAGGTGGTGGCCATGTTCAGGACACAGTCTAAAAGATAGACCACCTCCCCCACTGCTTACTTATTCAGATTATTAAATTAGATTTTAGCTATTAATTTAGCAAACAAGGTAGCATGGTGCTAACAAGCACTTTGAAATGTCAGTATTTTGTGATGTTTATGTTTAATTTAATAATAGTTTTTTTATAAACAGTGAAAAGATCTGTTTATACGTTAATAAAGGTTTACACGTCTGTGCTAATGTTTATAGTTATGTTTATAACTGCAGTTAGTGAATTTAATGATGCTATTAGTGATAATTAGCAGGTTAGCGTGATGCTAGTGAGGATCTAGTCATGTAGGTTCTAGAATTAATTTTACTCTAAACGGTGATTCTTGTTGTTATTGATGTGATGATCATAAATTTAGTCTGTTACTGAGAGACGTTCATCATAAACGTGGGTAGAACTGAAGAGTGTGTACTGAACCCACTGTCTCGTTATCTTAACGATTATGAACTATTATTAATTAATTATCAAGTAAGTATATTATATATTATTATTTATTATAGTATATATTATATATTAAGTATTAATTACAGAGTATGTGCTGTTAGAAGAGCTGATTTCTGTATTCAGTAGTTTTCATATCTGGATTATTTGTGTTTAATTTATTACCATCAGGTACTGAAAGCTCAGAACTTAGACCAGTCAGGAGGTTTTAGGTTTTTAGCTGTTTTTAAGTTCAGTTTGACTGTTTATCACAAAACATTTAGCAGCTGCCGTTTAATATACAGTAAATTAATTTATTTGTATAAAATGAATAAATGAATAATTTGTGAAATATTCTGCATATGAACTGTAAAACCCTTGCTTTACAATGTGCTGACTGCAACTGGTCATTATTTTTATTTTTATTAAGTGAGATTTTAATTATGTATATAAGTATATAATAACTAGAATTCTATAAGTGCTGTGTTTACTGTGTGTGTGCATCAACAATCAGAACGTTTGGAATCACTCGTCATACAAATATCAATAAATACATACGGTTTAGTTTGAAATATTAAAAATTATTATTTTAGAATGTTAAGTGTTTTAGTAAAAAATGAAAAGTTATTAGAGTAAACAAATATTACTAAATAACAACATGTGTCTATTAATAATAACATAAACTCTCTGGTTATGAGATTCTGATATTAAGTTTATAGATTTTAAGTTAATTATGATTTTGAACTATTCAGAATCTGGAGAACATCAACATCATCAGAATAATTTACAGCAGCACTTGTGTTCTCGTTATTGATCGTACTGAATATTATTGATTATATTATTGATTATATTATTGATTATATTATTGATTATATTATTTCAGTGTGTTATTTATATTTGAAGTTAACGGAACGACGGAATCTGAACGTTCCTCAAAACTTCCCTCACCTGAAACTCTGGATGGAAGTGAAGACACTGGACCTCCAGACTAAGAGCTTCAGCGGAGCGTCCGAGTGTCCGTCCCCCCGCAGAAACAGTCTGCAGCCCCCCGATCTCCGCTCTGGGCCCCCAGCAGAGAGCAGCCGGTCACTCTCCAGCCGGCCGCAGATCATTCCAGCTTATTGTCCAGAGCTGCGGTCAGAGAGGGGAGCGGGATCGCGCTGTTTTGCAATGTTGACAATGTCCGGCCCCCACAGTGGCCCCCCTATAGCGACAGTTCAGCGGGCTGATTGTCTTCGAGGCCTTTAGAGCCACAATGAACGCATTGAACACAAAAAAGAACGAGAAATCAGGTGAAACGACCAGAGCCACCTTTTCACACGCTCCGGCAGAGAGTAGAAACCACCGGCCAATCAGAACACACCCCACTCAGCAGCTTCTCCCCTCATATCAGTACACTACTGAACAATCACCACCACTGTAAACACCATCACCACCACAGTAAACACCATCACCACCACTGTAAACACCATCACCACCACTGTAAATATCATCACCAACACTGTAAACATCATCACCACCACTGTAAACATCATCACCACCACTGTAAACACCAATACCCCCACTGTAAATATCATCACCAACACTGTAAACATCATCACCACCACTGTAAACACCAATACACCCACTGTAAATATCATCACCAACACTGTAAACATCATCACCACCACTGTAAACATCATCACCACCACTGTAAATATCATCACCAACACTGTAAACATCATCACCACCACTGTAAACATCATCACCACCACCACCGTAAACACCATCACCACCACTGTAAATATCATCACCAACACTGTAAACATCACCACCACTGTAAACATCATCACCACCACTGTAAATATCATCACCAACACTGTAAACATCATCACCACCACTGTAAACATCATCACCACCACTGTAAACACCAATACCACCACTGTAAATATCATCACCACCACTGTAAACATCACCACCACTGTAAACATCATCACCACCACTGTAAACACCAATACCACCACTGTAAACACCATCACCACCACTGTAAACACCACCAACACCACAGTAAACACCATCACCACCACTGTAAATATCATCACCACCACTGTAAACACCAATACCACCACTGTAAATATCATCACCAACACTGTAAACACCATCACCAACACTGTAAACACCATCACCAACACTGTAAACACCAACACCACCACTGTAAAAACCATCACCAACACTGTAAACACCATCACCATCACTGTAAACACCATCACCACCACTGTAAACAACATCACCACCACCACTGTGAGCATCACCACCACTGTAAACACCATCATCACCACCACTGTAAACACCACTGTACTATAACGGTACTTTACATTGTAGTGTAATGGTACTCTACTCTGTACTCTAACTGCACTTTACATTATACTGTAATGGTACTCTACTCTGTCCTGTAATGATACTTTACAGTGTACTGTAATGGTACTTTACACTGTACTGTAATGGTACTTTACACTGTACTGTAATGGTACTCTGTACTATAACAGTACTTTACACTGTACTGTAATGGTACTCTACTCTGTACTGTAATGGTACTTTACACTGTACTGTAATGGTACTTTACGCTGTACTGTAATGGTACTCTGTACTATAATGGTACTTTACATTGTAGTGTAATGGTACTCTACTCTGTACAGTAATGGTACTCTGTACTATAGCGGTACTTTACATTGTACTGTAATGGTACTCTACTATGTACTCTAACTGCACTTTACATTATACTGTAATGGTACTCTACTCTGTACTGTAATGATACTTTACAGTGAACTGTAATGGTACTCTACTCTGTTCTGTAATGACACTTTACAGTGTACTGTAATGGTACTCTGTACTGTAATGGTCCTTTTCATTGTACTGTAATGGTACGCTACTCTGTACTCTTATTGTACTTGACATTGTACTGTAATGATACTCTACTCTGTAATTGTACTTTACATTGTACTGTATAATTACTCTACTCTGTACTGTAATGGTACTCTAATCTGTAATAGTACTTTACATTGTACTGCAATGGTACTTTACACTGTACTGTAATGGTACTTTACACTGTACTGTAATTGTACTTTGTACTGTAATGGTACTCCACTCTACTGTAATGATACTCTACTCTGTACTGTAATGATACTCTACTCTGTACAGTAATGGTACTCTGTACTATAATGGTACTTTACATTGTAATGTAATGGTACTCTACTCTGTACTCTAACTGTACTTTACATTGTACTGTAATGGTACCTTACACTGTACTGTAATGGTACTTTACACTGTACTGTAATGGTACTCTACTCTGTACTGTAATGGTACTTTACACTGTACTGTATTGTAATGGTACTCTACTCTGTACTGTAATGGTACTCTGTACTATAACAGTCCTTTACATTGTACTGTAATGGTACTCTACTTTGTATTCTAATGGTACTTTACATTGTAATGTAATGGTACTTTACACTGTACTGTAATGGTACTCTGTACTGTAATGGTACTTTACACTGTACTGTAATGGTGCTCTACTCTGTACTGTAATGATACTCTACACTGTACTGTAATGTACTCTGTACTATAACGGTACTTTGCATTGTATTGTAATGGTACACTACTCTGTACTCTAACTGTACTTTACAATGTAGTCTAATGGTACTCTGTACTGTAATGATACTTTACAGTGTACTGTAATGGTACTCTACTCTGTACTGTAATGGTACTTTGCACTGTACTGTAATGGTACTCTACTCTGTACTGTAATGGTACTTTACACTGTACTGTAATGGTGCTCTACTCTGTACTGTAATGATACTCTACTCTGTACTGTAATGTACTCTGTACTATAATGGTACTTTGCATTGTATTGTAATGGTATACTACTCTGTACTCTAACTGTACTTTACAATGTAGTCTAATGGTACTCTGTACTGTAATGATACTTTACAGTGTACTGTAATGATACTCTACTCTGTACTGTAATGGTACTTTGCACTGTACTGTAATGGTACTCTACTCTGTACTGTAATGGTACTTTGCACTGTACTGTAATGGTACTATGTACGGTAATGGTACTTTACACTGTTTTGTAATGGTACTCTATACTGTAACGGTATTCTACACTTTACTGTAATGGTACTCTTCTCTGTACTGTAATGATACTTTACAGTATACTTTATTGGTACTTTTCATTGTACTGTAATGGTACTGTACTCTGTAATTGTACTGTGATGGTCCATTACACTTTGCTTTATTGTTTAATGTGTGGAACCGGTTCTGTGGTGTATGTGTGGAACCGGTTCTGTGGTGTATGTGTGGAACCGGTTCTGTGGTGTATGTGTGGAACCGGTGCTGAGTGTGAGCTGGAGGTCTGTTTATGTAAGCGCCCGGCGGAGGAGGAGAGGAGGAGGAGGAGGTGCGCTGATGACTTTGATTGATCTTAAGAGTAATTGCTGATTGTAAATGGAGAGCTGGTCTGAGGGTGGCGTCACATTCAGGCTGCTGCTGTTCTTAATCTGCTCAGTGACCCAAACACACCGTCATGTCTCATAAATTATTAACTCTGTCATAAATATGTAATCCTGTCATATACAGTCAGACCACGTCCGGCGTCACGCAGCCGGAGAGTCTGATTATTCTCAGATCATGCTCGTATTTTTCTCTTGTATGCAAATCGAGCAGAGATTTCAGCCCGAATGCTCCACGAATGTTAATGTGGAGGCTTCTGTGGTGTCAGTGCGTGTACCAGCTATCTGCGGAGCCGCGAGACTGGAACTGCCTCCTCCTCCAAACCTCCCGT
>JAJQXZ010000030.1:0-55000 GCA_021613375.1 Megaleporinus macrocephalus | reverse complement strand
AGGTTCAGCAGGCAGTGATCGATCGGAGGTATTGATTAACCTGATTACCGGCCGACTGTGGTTCTCCAGTAGTTTGAGGGATCTGATAATCGTGGCAATCTAAGGTTATGGATTTATCAGATCTATGGATTCATCCCAGTTAGTGGTTAATCTGAGATTTCTGATTACCAGTGTTATTGATTAATCAGAAGTATGGGTTTAATTGAGTTAATTTTTAATCTGAGCAATTCAATTAATCAGAAAATATATGAGCACTACCAACTAATCTGATTCAGAGATTGATCTAAATTGCTGAATATCTGAGATACGATTAATCGGAATAATCTGGGAAATTGATTATCCTGATTTGGTACTAACAATGATCAATTAATCTGAGATTACTGTCAGTGATAGTTACTGCTAATAATCTGGGTTATTAATTATCAGCGTTATTGATTAGTCAGAATTACAGAGTATCACAGACTAATCTTAATTAATCTGAGTTGCCAAACAATCAGTTATTGATTACTCTTAAATAAAAATGTTAAAGTAGTGATTCATCAGAATTATGGGTTTAATTGAGATGATTTTTAATCTGAGCAATTCAATTAAACAGAAAATATATGACCAACTAATCTGAATCAGAAATTAATCTGAATGATCGATTAATCTAAATTGCTGAATACTATTAATTTGAATAATCTGGGAAATTGTTTATCTTGATTTGTTACTAAAATATTCATTTACAATGACCAATTAATCTAAGATTACTATCAGTGAGAGTTACTGCTTAAACTGGATTATTAATTATCAGGATTATTGATTAGTCAGAATTATCGACTGAGTTAAATTGAGTTAATTATTAATCAAAGTTAACGATTAATCTGAATAATCATATAATCTGAACTGCTGAAAATATGTGAGTTATCGGCTAATCGTAATGAATCAGAGATTAATGTAAATGATCTAAATTGTTGAATATCTGTCTCATTGATTAATCTGAATCAGAGAATAATCTGGGAAAGCGATTAATCTGAATGTCTGAAAATGTGTGAGAGTTATTGATTAATCAGAATTATGGAGAAAACTAAATGTAGTATTAATCACAGTTAATGAATAATCTAGGTAATTGATTATTCTGAGTTGCCAAACAATCAGTTATCGATTAATCTGATTGTTAAAGAAATTACATTCAAATGATCACATAGTCTGAGATTATGGTTGGAGAGAGTTATTAATCTGGGGTTATTAATGATCAGGATTTTGGTCAATCAGAATTATTGATTAAGTTGTGCTAGTGATTAATCTGAGATTGCGATTACTGGAGTAATCAGTTAATCTAAGACTACCAGTTATTCAGACTTCGTCCTGGTTTATTGATGATCAGAGTTTTTGACTATTCTGAAGTTATTGAAATGAACAGATTTGATTAACTGATTGATCAGAGTTATTGATTAATGAGAAGTTATGGGTGTGATGATCTCGCTGCCTGTGCTGGACTAAGTAATGGTCAGTAATGGACTGTGGTCATTATCACGCTGCCGCTCTGCCTGTTGCTGGATCTGATTGGTCAGTAATGAACTGCGGGACTGGATTACTGTGTCCGGCGGTAAAGCCTGCAGGGGGCCGTAAGGAGCCGCTGCGTTCAGGAATGAAGAGGGACACAGACGTGGTCAGATCCTGACCGGACGCTCATCTGGACGCAGTAATGGACAGAAATCTCTTTGTGTGTTCTGATGTATCACTGTATATGAGAGGCTGCTCTCTCTCAGGTCCTGTAGGGGTTATTATGGGGGACAGCTCTGTGATGGTCAGTCCTGATGGTCATGATGAACAATAAACAATCTCATTCAAACCTCATTTCCACTCAGTATCAGCGCCGTCACTGGACCTTTACACCCAGTTATCTTAGCGCCGTAACCGTGGAAACCGGAGGCAATAGCCAATCACAGTGGTGGAGTCTTCAGAGATGGATGTTGTTTAAAGTAGAATTCTCCCATAATTCCACATCTTCTGAGTTTATCTGGATATTGATGGTAAAATGTGGAAGATCTGAAAATACTAGGTTTTATTTGGGGACTATTTGAACCTCACAGCGTCCTGCATGTATCCCTCCACCATGAATGGAGTTTAAGACTGAGATCTTCTCTAAACTATCATAAACAGCGTCTCAGAATCAGACAGTGTATTTATAACATCTACTGTAAGAACTTTCTGTGAGGAGCTTTTAGAGGTGGACGTCTGGTTTCATTCACCACCACTGTTAACAGTTCTGACTGTATCTAGAACAGAGTGTTTCAGATAGAAGCCACTCTGAATGAATCATTAAATAATGCAGGAAATGTATGTATTAGCAGAAAATTCTAACATAAGAGTTTTGGCCCCACTTTATATTGAGTGTGTGTAATAACTGTGTAATAACACATGAACAGTAATAACACATGAACTACTAATGATGTAGCTGCTGGTACAGGTGCTTACAGTACAGATTATATAATTACACACATATTAATTACTTAATCTCATTTTATTACAGAATCTTAACAGTTATAACAGCATGTTTTCTCTTGTATTATTAACATTAGTAATAACATTAGTATAACTGCATTTATAATTAGACTGAACAGCAGACTGTTTTTATGGTCATGGTCGTCTGCTGCTGGCATGTCAGAACCGCGTTAGTCACATTATATAATAGTCTATAACTGAAACTGCTAAAATGTATAAATGAGTGTTATGTTATTACTATTGTGTTATTACATGGCAGAAAATATGCTGTTACAACAATCAAGACCAAGTCTTCTGTAACTACATAAAGCAAAAGGTAAAGTAATTAATAAGTGTGTAATTATATAATATGTACTGCTGGAATCACCTGTAACAGCAGCTACACCACTAGCAGTTTGCTGAATTTCCCCACTGTGGGACTAATAAAGAATAATCTTATTTTATCTTATCTTAGTTACACTGCTATTCATGTGTTATTACAAACTTATTACAGAAACTGATTATGACATGAGAGTTGTAACTGTTACTATATCTTCAGAAAGTGTGAGAGGATCAATAAAGTGAACAGATCAGACGCTAAGGCTCAGAGGAAGCCCAGCCCAGGTCACATGACGAGTTAGGCATTGACATCATTCAGACTGAGGGTCTGACTCAAAACACAGACTGAACTGTTTTAAATGTGTCACAAGTTGTCCAGCTGTTGTGATGGTTCTGGAAACTGTTCAGGAAACTGTTAGAACTGTAAGTTATGTGAGTTTCTGGTCAGTTATTATTTTCAGTAGAAAAATATCCTCAGAATTCAAATCATTATGAATTCCACACACAGCATGCTGGAACTCCATGGGGTAATATATTATTCCTGGGCCCATAAACAAGGCTTGAGGGCTGAGCTGCTCTTAATCTGGTCACCAATCACAACACAAGTACAGCAACACGATAGCACCAAATTCACAAAGAGCCAAAGTTATAAACAAATAACAGCAGAAAAAGTAAACAGAGCTACTCAATAATCTATTTATTTATAATAGACAGCAGTTTTTACATTAAACAAAACCAGAACTCACATCAGAGCACACACAAAGCAGATACCTCCATACAATACCTTCTCTGAGACTGTGATATAAACAGTTACAGTTACAGAGTTACAGTTTCTCATTAGGTTGAGTGTATAACTCTAAATGTAGGTATTGTATATAAACTGAGTTACAGTTTCTCATTAGGTTGAATGTATAACTCTAAATGTAGGTATTGTATATAAACTGAGTTACAGTTTCTCATTAGGTTGAATGTATAACTCTAAATGTAGGTATTGTATATAAACTGAGTTACAGTTTATCTTTAGGTTGAATGTGTAACTCTAAATGTAGGTATAAGTTACAGTTTCTTATTAGGTTGAGTGCATATCTCTAAATGTAGGTATTGTACATAAACTGAGTTACAGTTTCCCATTTGGTTGAATGTATAACTCTAAATGTAGGTATGTGATGTAAACTGAGTTAGTTTCTCATTTGGTTGAATATATAAATCTAAATGTAGGTATTGTATATAAACTGAGTTACAGTTTCTCATTAGGTTGAATGTATAACTCTAAATGTAGGTATTGTACATAAACCGAGTTACAGTTTCTCATTAGGTTGAGTGTATAGCTCTGAATGTAGTTATTGTGATATAAACCGAGTTACAGTTTCTCTTTAGGTTGAGTGTATAACTCTAAATGTAGGTATTGTGATATAAACCGAGTTACAGTTTCTCATTAGGTTGAGTGTATAAATCTAAATGTAAGTATTGTGATGTAAACTGAATTAGTTTCTCATCAGGTTGAATGTATAATTCTAAATGTAGGTATTGTACATAAACTGAGTTACAGTTTCTCGTTAGGTTGAGTGTATAACTGAATGTAGGTATTGTGATATAAACTGAGTTACAGTTTCTCATTAGGTTGAATGTATAACTCTAAATGTAGGTATTGTATATAAACTGAGTTACAGTTTCTCATTAGGTTGAGTGTATAACTCAAAATGTAGGTATTGTATATAAACAGTAGTTACAGTTTCTCATTAGGTTGAGTGTATAAATCTAAATGTAAGTATTGTGATGTAAACTGAATTAGTTTCTCATCAGGTTGAATGTATAATTCTAAATGTAGGTATTGTACATAAACTGAGTTACAGTTTCTCGTTAGGTTGAGTGTATAACTGAATGTAGGTATTGTGATATAAACTGAGTTACAGTTTCTCATTAGGTTGAGTGTATAACTCAAAATGTAGGTATTGTATATAAACAGTAGTTACAGTCAAGTCAAGTCAAGTTTATTTGTATAGCGCTTTTTACAATGATGTTGTCACAAAGCAGCTTTACAGGAATTTTAAAAGCATGAAAAACATGAAATCACAGCTGTTTATCCCTTGTGAGCAAGCCGGAGGCAACGGTGGCAACAACAACTCCCTCAACTGGAGGAAGAAACCTTGGGAGGAACCAGACTCCCGACAGGTCGAACAGTATTTACAGTTTAATAAACTAAAGCTGAGTCTGATGGTAGAAGCTTTTAGAAGCTGTACAGGTGCTACATCAGGTGGATAATACAGTGATGCAGTCAAGGATGGAGCAAATAGCACAAATGGAGAGGAGAGCTGGTTGGTGCCAAGTGACGGGGGGCCCTGGTGGTCAGTCCTTTACAGTATTCGGTGGGACAGGTGGGTGGTTATTTCCTCTGAAAGAGAAAAGAAAGAGTTAGTTCTGGTTTGTGTTAATACAGAGACAGAGTTAGTTCTGGTTTAGGTTAGTACAGAGACAGAGTTAGTTCTGGTTTGTGTTAGTACAGAGACTGAGTTAGTTCTGGTTTGTGTTAATACAGAGACAGAGTTAGTTCTGGTTTGTGTTAGTACAGAGACAGAGTTAGTTCTGGTTTAGGTTAATACAGAGACAGAGTTAGTTCTGGTTTGTGTAAGTACAGAGACAGAGTTAGTTCTGGTTTGGGTTAGTACAGAGACAGAGTTAGTTCTGGTTTAGGTTAGTACAGAGACTGAGTTAATTCTGGTTTGTGTTAGTACAGAGACAGAGTTAGTTCTGGTTTAGGTTAATACAGAGACAGAGTTAATTCTGGTTTAGGTTAGTACAGAAACAGAGTTAGTTCTGGTTTGTGTTAATACAGAGACAGAGTTAGTTCTGGTTTGGGTTAGTACAGAGACAGAGTTAGTTCTGGTTTAGGTTAGTACAGAGACAGAGTTAGTTCTGGTTTGGGTTAGTACAGAGACTGAGTTAGTTCTGGTTTAGGTTAGTACAGAGACTGAGTTAGTTCTGGTTTAGGTTAGTACAGAGACAGAGTTAGTTCTGGTTTGGGTTAGTACAGAGACAGAGCCTGGCGCTTGTTAAGCGTTACTACTGTACTTTAGGCTCTTTTACCTTGAGAGAGTTCCACGTCCTAAGTCAATAAACAAAAGAAGAAGAACTAACGGGTGAAACGAGGAGTGCGCCACTAGACTGAGCAGGACACCCTCAAGACCTAGCTTGGCCTTTGTTATTCACCCATCCGTTCTCCCTCATGCTAACCCGGTTAGGAGAACGAAGGTGTGTGGAATAAGTCAATTAATCAATTTAGAGATACTCGCAGGAACTAAGTAGGTCAATAAACAGAAGAAGAAGAACTAACGGGTGAAACGAGGAGTGCGCCACTAGACTTAGCATGACACCCTGAAGACCTAGCTTGGGTTTTGTTATTCACCATCCGATCTCCCTCATGCTAACACAGTTGGGATAATGACGGGGTGTACAGAGGATATGAGGATAAGGGGATATGGAGCGTTTAGAGTGCAGCTGGTTACAGTTTCTTATTAGGTTGAGTGTATAATTCTAAATGTAGGTATTGTATATAAACTGAGCTACCGTTTCTCATTAGGTTGAATGTATACCTCTAAATGTAGGTATAAGTTATAGTTTCTAATTAGGTTGAATGTATAACTCTAAATGTAGGTAATGTATATAAACTGAGTTACCGTTTCTCATTAGGTTGAATGTATAACTCTAAATGTAGGTATTGTAATATAAACTGAGTTACAGTTTCTCATTAGGTTGAATGTATAACTCTAAATGTAGGTATTGTATATAAACTGAGTTACAGTTTCTCATTAGGTTGAATGTATAAATCTAAATGTAGGTATTGTATATAAACTGAGTTACAGTTTCTAATTAGGTTGAATGTATAACTCTAAATGTAGGTATTGTGATATAAACTGAGTTACAGTTTGTCATTAGGTTAAATGTATAACTCTAAATGTAGGTATTATATATAAACTGAGTTACAATTTCTCATTAGGTTAAATGTATAACTTTATTGTGATATATATTTTTATGAATAAGTCAGTTCTGGATGTTTCTCTAGTTCTATAACCCCTATTTAACTTAAAGGCAGAGAGTGAATGTGGGTCACCTGAGAAATTTACCTGTCCAGCTGCTCTGTTACAGAGATATGGAGCAGTAATGACACCATAACAGACAGATAGACAGAGAGAGAGAAATAGAGAGGGGGAATAATAAAGGAAAATAACAGGGAACATACAGAGAAAGAAAGAAAGAGAAAAGATAGGGGGAGAAAAAGGAGAGAAAAGAGAGAGTGGAAAGAGAGATGAGAGAGAGATGAGGGAGTGTAAAGACAGGCAGAGAAAGGGAGAGAAAGAGAGAGAAAGAGAGAGAGAGAGAGGTAGTGGTGGAACTGATGGGAGCTGAAAGCTGATATTCCACATTGATCTCTCATTAACATCATTTTACAGAGAGCTCAACACTTAACACTCACATTACTGTCTAATCTCCCTCTCTCTCTATTTACACATATAT
The DNA here is from genome assembly GCA_021613375.1 of Megaleporinus macrocephalus. Classification (NCBI taxonomy): domain Eukaryota; kingdom Metazoa; phylum Chordata; class Actinopteri; order Characiformes; family Anostomidae; genus Megaleporinus; species Megaleporinus macrocephalus. The sequence goes on along the minus strand of JAJQXZ010000030.1, from coordinate 47,683 downwards.
ACTCCCTCTACTCATCGTCCATTTACACATATATACTCTCTAATCTCTCTCTCCCTCTCCCTCTCTCTACTCATTCTCCCTCCCTCTCTCTACTCATTCTCTCTCTCTATTTACACATATATACTCTATCTCTGTATTTACACATATAAACTCTCTCTCTACTCTTTTCTCTCTATCTTTCTCTCCATTTACACATATATACACTCTCTCTCTCTTCTCTATACTCCCTCTACTTATCTTCCTTTTACACATATATACTCTCCAATCTCCCTCTCCCTCTCTTCTCATTCTCTCGCTCTCTCTCTCCCTATTCCCATTCTCTCTCTCTCTCCCTTCTCTATACTCCCTCTACTCATCCTTCATTTACACATATATACTCTCTCTCTCCCTCTCTCTCTTCTCATTCTCTCCATTTACACATATATACTCTCTCACCCTCTCTCTTCTCATTCTCTCCATTTACACATATATACTCTCTCTCTATTCTCTCTCTCTCTCCATATACACACATTTTATATACTGTTTTAAAGGTTTATAGAGATACTGTAATATATTATTTTGTAGTTTTATAAATATTTATACTGTTATATACTGTTTTATAGTTTTATAGAGGTTTATACTGTTATATACTGTTTTATAGAGATGTATAACGCTATATAATGTTTTATAGTTTAATGAATGTTTATACTGTTATATACTGTTTTGTAGTTTTATAGAGGTTTATACCATTATATATTGTTTTATAGTTTTATAGAGGTTTATACTGTTATATACTGTTTTATAGGTTTTTTTAGAGGTTTATACTGTTATATACTGTTTTGTAGTTTTATAAATGTTTATGCTGCTATATACTGTTTTATAGTTTTATAAAAGCCTATACTATTATATACTGATTTATAGTTTTATAGAGGTTTATACAATTATATACTGTTTTGTAGTTTTATAGAAGTTTATACTGTTATATACTCTTTTATAGTTTTATAAAGGTTTATACCGTTATATACTGTTTCATAGTTTTATAGAGGTTTATACTGTTATATAATGTTTTATAGTTTTATAGAGGTTTATACCATTATAAACTGTTTTATAGTTTTATAGAGGTTTATACTGTTTTATACTTTTATAGAGGTTTATACCATTATATACTGTTTTATAGTGTTATAGAGGTTTATACCATTACATACTGTTTTATAGTTTTATAGAGGTTTATACTGTTGTATACTGTTTTACAGTTTTATAGAGTTTTATACTGTTATATACTGTTTTGTAGTTTTATAGATGTTTATACCATTATATATTGTTTCATAGTTTTATAGAGGTTTATAACATTATATACTGTTTTATAGCTTTATAGAGGTTTATACTGTTATATACTGTTTTATACTTTTATAGAGGTTTATACCATTATATACTGTTTTATAGTGTTATAGAGGTTTATACCATTATATACTGTTTTATAGTTTTATAGAGGTTTATACTGTTGTATACTGTTTTATAGTTTTATAGAGGTTTATACTGTTATATACTGTTTTATATTTTTATTCTGTCTCTCTCTCCCTCTTCTCATTCTCTCTCTTTCCCTCTCTCTTCTCATTCTCTCTCCTTTCTCTATACTCCCTCTACTCATCCTCCTTTTACACATATATACTCTCTCTCTCCCTCTCTCTTCTCATTCTCTCCATTTACACATATATACTCTCATTCTCTTCTCATTTCCTCCATTTACACATTTATACTCTCTCTTTATTCTCTCTCTACACACATTTTATATACTGTTTTATAGGTTTATAGAGATTTATGCTGTTATATACTGTTTTATAGTTTTATAAATGTTTAAACTGTTATATACTGTTTTAAAGTTTTATAGAGGTTTATACCATTATATATTGTTTCATTGTTTTATTGAGGTTTATGCCATTATATATTGTTTTATAGTTTTATAGAGGTTTATACTGTTACGTACTGTTTTATAGTTTTATAGAGATTTATACCACTATATACTGTTTTATAGTTTAATAAATGTTTATACTGTTATATACTGTTTTGTAGTTTTATAGAGGTTTACACCGTTATATACTGTTTCGTAGTTTTATAGAGGTTTACACCGTTATATACTGTTTTATAGTTTTATAGAGGTTTATACCATTATATCCTGTTTTATAGTTTTATAAAGGTTTATACCGTTATATATTGTTTTATAGTTTTTTAGAGGTTTATACCATTACATACTGTTTTATAGTTTTATAAAGGTTTATACCTGTATGTACTATTTCATAGTTTTATAGAGGTTTATACTGTTATATACTGTTTTATAATTTTATGAAGGTTTATACCATAATATAAATAATTTTATAGTTTTATAAAGGTTTATACCTTTATGTACTGTTTCATAGTATTATAGAGGTTTATACTGTTATATACTGTTTTATAGTTTTATGAAGGTTTATACCATTATATATTGTTTCATAGTTTTATTGAGGTTTATGCCATTATATATTGTTTTATAGTTTTATAGAGGTTTATACTGTTATGTACTGTTTGATAGTTTTATAGAGATTTATACCACTATATACTGTTTTATAGTTTAATAAATGTTTATACTGTTATACACTGTTTTGTAGTTTTATAGAGGTTTACACCAATATATACTGTTTTATAGTTTTATAGAGGTTTATACCGTTATATACTGTTTTATAGTTTTATAAAGGTTCATACCATTATATATTGTTTTATAGTTTTATAGAGGTTCATACCATTACATACTGTTTTATAGTTTTATAAAGGTTTATACCTCTATGTACTGTTTAATAGTTTTATAGAGGTTTATACTGTTATATACTGTTTTATAGTTTTATAAAGGTTTATACCTCTATGTACTATTTCATAGTTATATAGAGGTTTATACTGTTATATACTGTTTTATAGTTTTATGAAGGTTTATACCATTATATATCATTTTATAGTTTTATAAAGGTTTATACTGTTATATACAGTTTTATAGTTTATAGAGGTTTATACTGTTATATTCATATGAATATAATATTCATATTATATTCATATTATTCACATTGTTTAATTGAGTTTTATTTATTTATTTTTGTTTTATTATATATTGTCTGCTGTGTTTGATGTTTATACAGATGTGCATTACTGGAAGTCCCTCACTAGGCGAGTCACTAATGCTGGTGATTTTATCTCTGATGTGAAATCTCCACAGTTTTCTGTCTGTGGAGCATCTGATCACTTCCTGTTCTACTGGAAACATCTCAGAAAATTCTGGGACATTAACAGCAGAAACACTTCAGAGGAGCTCAGAGGAGAACCCGAAGTGTTCCAGATGTTTCATACAGGTTGAATATAGGAAACTGTAAATATCAGAAATATTACAGCTTAAGTTCACACATTCAAATATAAAAATATTTCTTTATCATTTATTTATTTATTCTCTACATCTTTTACTTCTGACTTTTGGCAAATTTTCATGATGGGTAGGATTTAGACAAGGGCTCTCATTCTCTCTTAGGAGAGACAGGAATTGCATTGTTTGTGTTTGTAAGATATGCTGGAAATCTGGATACTAAACTTTTGGCCTGTGGGTTTGATTTTTTTAATTATTTTTTTTTTGAAATAACGTATAAACTAAGCTCCAGGTTCCTCCTGAGAGTGAGTGGTTGTGTTAGAGCTGGAGCAGGTACAAGCTTGGAAGATGATGATGATGGTCAGCAGGGGTTCCTGTCTTATCAGAGAACTCGAGACTCTCTGTAGGCGAAATTCATCAAACAAGAATAGAAAGAATTCCATCAGCGACAACTAGCGCCTACAAACAGTGAGCTCTTCAGAAGAACTGACTCCAAACCTGTGAACATGCAACACTTACAGTTTATTTCAAAGTCAAATATGAATAAAAGTGCATTTACAAACAAAAACATCATCATAAAAATGTTTCTTTCTTTGAAGGTGTAGTCTGGATAACAGTTCAAGACTAACAAAAGGATGGAATCTGTGTAAAACCAGCAGCAACTCTGATCGTGTGTAATGCAGCGTTAGGCTGGGATGCGGTTGTTAATGAAGCGTGTATTTGAATGCTAATGGACCTGAATAACCCCGCGTTGACCCCTCGGCCAGGGCGATGCTGGTGAAGGTCAGCGGGGTTCCTGTCTCAGGAGGAGGGCGCTTGTCCACCCAGACCCTGTAGGCCTACCTGCAGGTTAAGCTGCTCTTTTCTTCTCCTCCTCTATTCAATAAACAATAAAACGCTGCCGTTTGGATTGGTACGGATGCTGCGCTGGTCGCCATGGTGATCCTCTAGAGCCCAGTTGTAAGGGAGCAATTAGCTGATGACATCAAAGCCCCTCAGTCTCACAGTGAACAAGCTTCAAACACGTCAGCGAAAAGATTCAGCGCCGTTTACGTAAGAATATAACGGCCCGGCGTCCGTCTGCCGCGCGCCAAAGCACAGAGTCCCGGCACCTTTCATCTTCCGGACTAATTAATTTGGAGCAGAATGGCGGGAGCATCAGGCTGTTCAGCGGCCACGCCTTAAAGAGATAGTCCTGCAAACACATCCCAAATACAAATAACCTGGCGCCAGGAGTTAGCTAATGTAGCTAACAGACAATGGAACCATATACCCCACCAATTAGCATTATTGTAAAAGAAAATGGAAATATATATTTATATTTAATGATACAGTGTAAAAGTACTACTTACTCTATTAATACTGTTTAATATTTAATAATAAAGTGTAAAAGTACTACTAACTCTATTAATACTGTTTAATATTTAATAATAAAGTGCAAAAGTACTACTTACTCTATTAATACTGTTTAATATTTAATAATAAAGTGTAAAAGTACTACTTACTCTATTAATACTGTTTAATATTTAATAATAAAGTGTAAAAGTACTACTGACTATTAATACTGTTTATTATTTAATAATAAAGTGTGAAAGTATTACTTACTCTATTAATACCGTTTAATATTTAATAGTAAAGTGTAAAAGCTCTACTTACTCTATTAATACTGTTTAATATTTAATAATAAAGTGTAAAAGCTCTACTTACTCTATTAATACTGTTTAATATTTAATAATAAAGTCTAAAACCTCCACATACTCTATTAATACCGATTAATATTTAGTAGTAAAGTGTAAAAGCTCTACTTACTCTATTAATCCTGATTAATATTTAATAATAAAGTGTTAAAGCTCTACTTACTCTATTAATACTGTTTAATATTTAATAATGAAGTCTAAAAGCTCCGCATACTCTATTAATACCGATTAATATTTAATAATAAAGTGTAAAAGCACTACTTACTCTATAATACTGTTTAATATTTAATAATAAAGTGTAAAAGCTCTACTTACTCTATTAATACTGTTTAATATTTAATAATAAAGTGTAAAAGCTCTACTTACTCTATTAATACTGTTTAATATTTAATAATAAAGTCTAAAAGCTCCACATACTCTATTAATACCGATTAATATTTAATAGTAAAGTGTAAAAGCTCTACTTACTCTATTAATACTGTTTAATATTTAATAATAAAGTGTAAAAGCACTACTAACTCTATTAATACTGTTTAATATTTAATAGTAAAGTGTAAAAGCACTACTTACTCTATTAATACTGTTTAATATTTAATAATAAAGTGTAAAAGCACTATTTACTCTATTAATACTGATTAATATTTAATAATAAAGTGTAAAAGCTCTACTTACTCTATTAATACTATTTAATATTTAATAATAAAGTGTAAAAGCTCTACTTACTCTATTAATACAGTTTAATATTTAATAATAAAGTGTAAAAGCTCTACTTACTCTATTAATACTGATTAATATTTAATAATACATGTAAAAGCTCTACTTACTCTATTAATACTGGTTAATATTTAATAATAAAGTGGAAAAGCACTACTTACTCTATTAATACTGGTTAATATTTAATAATAAAGTGGAAAAGCACTACTTACTCTATTAATACAGATTAATATTTAATAATAAAGTGTAAAAGCACTACTTACTCTATTAATACTGATTAATATTTAATAATAAAGTGTAAAAGCACTACTTACTCTATTAATACAGATTAATATTTAATAAAAAAGTGTAAAAGCACTACTTACTATATTAATACTGATTAATATTTAATAATAAAGTGTAAAAACACTACTTACTCTATTAATACTGATTAATATTTAATAATAAAGTGTAAAAGCACTACTTACTCTATTAATACAGATTAATATTTAATAATAAAGTGTAAAAGCACTACTTACTCTATAAATACTGATTAATATTTAATAATAAAGTATAAAAGCACTACTTACTCTATTAATACTGATTAATATTTAATAATAAAGTGTAAAAGCACTACTTACTCTATAAATACGGATTAATATTTAATAATAAAGTGTAAAAACACTACTTACTTTATTAATACTAGTTAATATTTAATAATAAAGTGTAAAAGCACTACTTACTCTATAAATACTGATTAATATTTAATAATAAAGTGTAAAAGCACTACTTACTCTATTAATACTAGTTAATATTTAATAATGAAGTGTAAAAGCACTACTTACTCTATTAATACGGTTTAATATTTAATAGTAAAGTGTAAAAGCTCTACTTACTCTATTAATACTGTTTAATATTTAATAATAAAGTGTAAAAGCACTACTTACTCTATTAATACTGATTAATATTTAATAATAAAGTGTAAAAGCTCTACTTACTCTATTAATACTATTTAATATTTAATAATAAAGTGTAAAAGCTCTACTTACTCTATTAATACGGTTTAATATTTTGTGGGCCGAGGGGGGGTCTGTGGTGGGGGGGTCTGTGGTGGGGTGCGTTGAGGGTGGGGTCTGTAGTGGGGTGCGTTGAGGGGGGGTCTGTGGTGGGGTGCGTTGAGGGGGGGTCTGTGGTTGGGTGCTTTGAGGGGGGTCTGTGGTGGGGTGGGCTGATGGGGGGGTCTGTGGAGATGAGCTGGTTCTGTACAGTATTGATTTGTGCTGCACTCAGATCTGATTGCTGGGATGTGAGGGATGTTAGACTCAGATTACATTAGACTGGAGCACACGCGCCTCACTCCCTCATAGAATCATCCCTTCACTCTGAGTTTAATCTCCTAAACATCCACCGTAAACCATCTTCACCGAGTTTACCAGCCCCCGTCTGTAGATCCTCCCCGTCTCTGCGCTGGCCAGAGAAGAACGTTACTGTACTCGCTAATAACAAGGGTTCTGTTCAGTTCTATCAGAGGTTCTACTGATCATCTCCACCAGACCACCCCCACAAACAACTCCTACTGAACTGATCCAGAGTCAGAGCTCTCAGTGACTGTACAGCAGAACTACTGAACATTCAAACACAGTGCATCAGTACTGACTGTTTCAGTAATGACTGTTTCAGCACTGACTGTATCAGCACTGATTGTTTCAGTAGTGACTGTATCAGTAATGACTGTTTCAGCACTGACTGTATCAGCACTGACTGTTTCAGTAGTGACTGTATTAGTAATGACTGTTTCAGTACTGACTGTTTCAGTAGTGACTGTATCAGTAATGACTGTTTCGTGGTGACTGTCTCAGTAGTGAATGTTTCAGTACTGACCGTATCAGTAATGACTGTTTCATGGTGACTGTATCAGTAGTAAATGTTTCAGTACTGACTGTATCAGTAATGACTGTTTCAGTACTGACTGTATCAGTAATGACTGTTTGGTGGTGACTGTGTCAGTAGTGAATGTTTCAGTACTGACTGTATCAGTAATGACTGTTTTGTGATGACTGTATCAGTAGTGAATGTTTCAGTACTGACTGTATCAGTAATGACTGCTTCGTGGTGACTGTATCAGTAATGACTGTTTCAGTAATGACTATCAGTAAAGAGTGTTTCGTGGTGACTATCAGCACTGACTGTTTCAGTAGTGACTGTATTAGTAATGACTGTTTCAGTACTGACTGTTTCAGTAGTGACTGTATCAGTAATGACTGTTTCGTGGTGACTGTCTCAGTAGTGAATGTTTCAGTACTGACCGTATCAGTAATGACTGTTTCATGGTGACTGTATCAGTAGTAAATGTTTCAGTACTGACTGTATCAGTAATGACTGTTTCAGTACTGACTGTATCAGTAATGACTGTTTGGTGGTGACTGTGTCAGTAGTGAATGTTTCAGTACTGACTGTATCAGTAATGACTGTTTTGTGATGACTGTATCAGTAGTGAATGTTTCAGTACTGACTGTATCAGTAATGACTGCTTCGTGGTGACTGTATCAGTAATGACTGTTTCAGTAATGACTATCAGTAAAGAGTGTTTCGTGGTGACTATCAGTAATGACTGTTTTAGTAATGACTATCAGTAATGACTGTTGCGTGGTGACTATCAGTAGTGAATGTTTCAGTACTGACTATATCAGTAATGACTGTTTCAGTAATGACTATCAGTAATGACTGCTTCGTGGTGACTGTATCAGTAATGACTGTTTCAGTAATGACTATCAGTAAAGAGTGTTTCGTGGTGACTGTATCAGTAGTGAATATTTCAGTACTGACTGTATCAGTAATGACTGTTTTGTGGTGACTATCAGTAGTGAATGTTTCACTATTGACTGTATCAGTAATGACTGCTTCGTGGTGACTGTATCAGTAATGACTATCAGTAAAGAGTGTTTCGTGGTGACTGTATCAGTAGTGAATGTTTCAGTACTGACTGTATCAGTAATGACTGTTGCGTGGTGACTGTATCAGTAGTGAATGTTTCAGTACTGACTGTATCAGTAATGACTGTTTTGTGGTGACTATATCAGTAGTGACTGTTTCAGTACTGACTGTATCAGTAATGACTGTATCAGTAATGACTGTTTCGTGGTGACTGTATCAGTAATGACTGTTTCAGTAATGACTATCAGTAAAGAGTGTTTCGTGGTGACTGTATCAGTAGTGAATGTTTCAGTACTGACTGTATCAGTAATGACTGTTGCGTGGTGACTGTATCAGTAGTGAATGTTTCAGTACTGACTGTATCAGTAATGACTGTTTTGTGGTGACTATATCAGTAGTGACTGTTTCAGTACTGACTGTATCAGTAATGACTGTATCAGTAATGACTGTTTCGTGGTGACTGTATCAGTAGTGAATGTTTCAGTACTGACCGTATCAGTAATGACTGTTTCATGGTGACTGTATCAGTAATGACTGTTTCAGTAATGACTATCAGTAAAGAGTGTTTCGTGGTGACTGTATTAGTAATGACTGTTTCAGTAATGACTATCAGTAATGACTGTTGCGTGGTGACTGTATCAGTAGTAAATGTTTCAGTACTGACTATATCAGTAATGACTGTTGCGTGGTGACTGTATCAGTAGTGAATGAATAAAGTAATGACTGTATCATTACTGACTATCAGTACTGACTGTTTCAGTACTGACTGTATCAGTAATGACTGTTTTCACTCCCCCGTTCACCGGATGGGAAACGGATGCGCTGTCTGATTATGAGGAGATCCAGATTGGTCTGGCCGCTTTAACAAATCAGAGTCTGAGCAGCAGCGCGGAGGCAGAGAGGAGATCAGTACAGACCCTGAGTCAGCCTGGCTTCACCCTTCACACCTCAGCAGCTCCTCCGACTCTCCGCACTGCTGGAGCCGGAATTCAGTTCAGCTGACCTCTTCAACACATCCGGGTCTGACCTTCAGAACCGGCTCCAGCACAAAACACCGGCCCCCCAAACTCACACTCACACACTCCCAGCAGGGTGAGCAGTCTAGCGTAGATTAATGGTTGTGTTAAGGTAGTTTGGGGTAGTTTAGTGTAGATTAATTGTTGTGTTAAGGTAGTTTGGGGTAGTTTAGTGTAGATTAATGGTTGTGTTAAGGTAGTTTGGGGTAGTTTAGTGTAGATTATTGGTTGTGTTAAGGTAGTTTGGGGTAGTTTAGTGTAGATTAATGGTTGTGTTAAGGTAGTTGGGGGTAGTTTAGTGTAGATTAATGGTTGTGTTAAGGTAGTTTGGGGTAGTTTAGTGTAGATTAATGGTTGTGTTAAGGTAGTTTGGGGTAGTTTAGTGTAGATTAATGGTTGTGTTAAGGTAGTTTGGGGTAGTTTAGTGTAGATTAATGGTTGTGTTAAGGTAGTTTGGGGTAGTTTAGTGTAGATTAATGGTTGTGTTAAGGTAGTTTGGGGTAGTTCAGTGTAGATTAATGGTTGTGTTAAGGTAGTTTGGGGTAGTTTAGTGTAGATTAATGGTTGTGTTAAGGTAGTTTGGGGTAGTTTAGTGTAGATTAATGGTTGTGTTAAGGTAGTTTGGGGTTGTTTAGTGTAGATTAATGGTTGTGTTACGGTAGTTTGGGGTAGTTTAGTGTAGATTATTGGTTGTGTTAAGGTAGTTTGGGGTAGTTTAGTGTAGATTAATGGTTATGTTAAGGTAGTTTGGGGTAGTTTAGTGTAGATTAATGGTTGTGTTAAGGTAGTTTGGGATAGTTTAGTGTAGATTATTGGTTGTGTTAGGGTAGTTTGGGGTAGTTTAGTGTAGATTAATGGTTGTGTTAAGGTAGTTTGGGGTAGTTTAGTGTAGATTAATGGTTGTGTTAAGGTAGTTTGGGGTAGTTTAGTGTAGATTAATGGTTGTGTTAAGGTAGTTTGGGGTAGTTCAGTGTAGATTAATGGTTGTGTTAAGGTAGTTTGGGGTAGTTTAGTGTAGATTAATGGTTGTGTTAAGGTAGTTTGGGGTAGTTCAGTGTAGATTAATGGTTGTGTTAAGGTAGTTTGGGGTAGTTTAGTGTAGATTAATGGTTGTGTTAAGGTAGTTTGGGGTAGTTTAGTGTAGATTAATGGTTGTGTTAAGGTAGTTTGGGGTAGTTTAGTGTAGATTAATGGTTGTGTTAAGGTAGTTTGGGGTAGTTTAGTGTAGATTAATGGTTGTGTTAAGGTAGTTTGGGGTAGTTTAGTGTAGATTAATGGTTGTGTTAAGGTAGTTTGGGGTAGTTTAGTGTAGATTAATGGTTGTGTTAAGGTAGTTTGGGGTAGTTCAGTGTAGATTAATGGTTGTGTTAAGGTAGTTTGGGGTAGTTTAGTGTAGATTAATGGTTGTGTTAAGGTAGTTTGGGGTAGTTTAGTGTAGATTAATGGTTGTGTTAAGGTAGTTTGGGGTAGTTTAGTGTAGATTAATGGTTGTGTTAAGGTAGTTGGGGGTAGTTTAGTGTAGATTAATGGTTGTGTTAAGGTAGTTTGGGGTAGTTTAGTGTAGATTAATGGTTGTGTTAAGGTAGTTTGGGGTAGTTTAGTGTAGATTAATGGTCGTGTTAAGGTAGTTTGGGGTAGTTTAGTGTAGATTAATGGTCGTGTTAAGGTAGTTTGGGGTTGTTTAGTGTAGATTAATGGTTGTGTTAAGGTAGTTTGGGGTAGTTCAGTGTAGATTAATGGTTGTGTTAAGGTAGTTTGGGGTAGTTTAGTGTAGATTAATGGTTGTGTTAAGGTAGTTTGGGGTAGTTTAGTGTAGATTAATGGTTGTGTTAAGGTAGTTTGGGGTTGTTTAGTGTAGATTAATGGTTGTGTTACGGTAGTTTGGGGTAGTTTAGTGTAGATTATTGGTTGTGTTAAGGTAGTTTGGGGTAGTTTAGTGTAGATTAATGGTTATGTTAAGGTAGTTTGGGGTAGTTTAGTGTAGATTAATGGTTGTGTTAAGGTAGTTTGGGATAGTTTAGTGTAGATTATTGGTTGTGTTAAGGTAGTTTGGGGTAGTTTAGTGTAGATTAATGGTTGTGTTAAGGTAGTTTGGGGTAGTTTAGTGTAGATTAATGGTTGTGTTAAGGTAGTTTGGGGTAGTTTAGTGTAGATTAATGGTTGTGTTAAGGTAGTTTGGGGTAGTTCAGTGTAGATTAATGGTTGTGTTAAGGTAGTTTGGGGTAGTTTAGTGTAGATTAATGGTTGTGTTAAGGTAGTTTGGGGTAGTTTAGTGTAGATTAATGGTTGTGTTAAGGTAGACTGGGGTAGTTCCGTGTAGATTAATGGTTGTGTTAAGGTAGTTTGGGGTAGTTTAGTGTAGATTAATGGTTGTGTTAAGGTAGTTTGGGGTTGTTTAGTGTAGATTAATGGTTGTGTTAAGGTAGTTTGGGGTAGTTTAGTGTAGATTAATGGTTGTGTTAAGGTAGTTTGGGGTAGTTTAGTGTAGATTAATGGTTGTGTTAAGGTAGTTTGGGGTAGTTTAGTGTAGATTAATGGTTGTGTTAAGGTAGTTTGGGGTAGTTTAGTGTAGATTAATGGTTGTGTTAAGGTAGTTTGGGGTAGTTTAGTGTAGATTAATGGTTGTGTTAAGGTAGTTTGGGGTAGTTTAGTGTAGATTAATGGTTGTGTTAAGGTAGTTTGGGGTAGTTTAGTGTAGATTAATGGTTGTGTTAAGGTAGTTTGGGGTAGTTTAGTGTAGATTAATGGTTGTGTTAAGGTAGTTTGGGGTAGTTTCAGTGTAGATTAATGGTTGTGTTAAGATAGATTGGGGTAGTTTAGTGTAGATTAATGGTTGTGTTAAGGTAGTTTGGGGTAGTTTAGTGTAGATTAATGGTTGTGTTAAGGTAGTTTGGGGTAGTTTTAGTGTAGATTAATGGTTGTGTTAAGGTAGTTTGGGATAGTTTAGTGTAGATTAATGGTTGTGTTAAGGTAGTTTGGGGTAGTTCAGTGTAGATTAATGGTTGTGTTAAGGTAGTTTGGGGTAGTGTAATGCCCTACCCCATTACAGTGTAAAGGTTAATGGCTGGGTGAGGCTGTGCTGGGCTGTGTGAGGCTGTGCTGGGCTGTGTGAGGCTGTGTGAGGCTGTGTGAGGCTGTGCTGGGCTGTGTGAGGCTGTGCTGTGCTGGGCTGTGTGAGGCTGTGCTGTGCTGTGTGAGGCTGTGTGAGGCCGTGCTGGGCTGTGTGAGGCTGTGCTAGGCTGTGCTGGGCTGTGTGAAGCTGTGCTGGGCTGTGTGAGGCTGTGCTGGGCTGTGTGAGGCTGTTCTGGGCTGTCTGAGTCTGGTGCTTGGGCTGGTGGATGTGGGCTGTGTGTGTTTAGTTGTTTGTGAGGGCGTTGGGAGGCATGTGCTGTGCGCTGGGGAGTTTGGTAGTGAGGCTGTGCTTGGCTGGTGAAGGGTCCTAAGTGCTGGGGTGGTGCGAGGTTTTTGGGGGAGTTTGTAGTGTGGGTGTGTGTGAGGATGGGCTGTGTTGAGGATGTGTGAGGGTGTACGGGCGGGGCTGTGCTGGACTGTGTTGAGGCTGGTGCTGGGCACTGGGCTGTTGACTGTGTGAGGCTGTGCTGGGGCTTGTGTGAGGGGGCTGTGCTGGGCTGTGCCGGTGCGGATAGGTGTGTGTTGTGGCGGGGGTTGTAGTGTGTGAGGCGGCTTGGTGGGCGTTTAGGGGTTTTTGTGTGAGGCTCTGTGCTGGGCTGTGCCGGCTGTGTGAGGCGGCTGTGCTGGGCTTGTGCTGTGCTGTGTGAGCGGGCTGGGCTGTGTGAGGCTGTGCTGGGTGTGTGTGTGGCTGTGCTGGGCTGTGTGAGGCTGTGCTGGGCGTGTGAATAGGCTTTGCTTGATGGGCTGTGTCGAGGGGCTTTGCTGTTATGAGCTGTGCTGGGGCTGTGTGTGTGAGGCTGTGCCGCCGGCTTGTGTGAGGCTGTATTGTGTGGTCTTTGTGAAGCTGTGCTGGAGTTTGTGTGATTTGAAGCTTAGTTTTGTTTTTGGGGTTTGGTTCTCTGCTTGTGTGATAGGCTGGGCTGGGCTGTGTGAGGCTGTGGCTGGGCATTGCAGTATTGGTTTATCTTTGGAACTTTTGTTGGTGGGGTGTGTGAGGGCTTGTTGTGCTGGACTGTGTGAGGCGTGTGCTGGGCTTGGTGCTGTGGTTGTGTGGCTGGGTTGTTGCCGGTTGTGTGAGGCGTTGTGCTGGGTCTGCTGTGTGAGGATCTGTTGGTGTGAGGGCTGTGGTATCGTGAGGCTGTGCTGGTGTTGTTGGTGGATCGTTGTTAGTTTGATCGTTGGTGTTGGTGGGGTGTTTTGTGTGAGGCTGATGAGGCTATGTGCTGGGGCTGTCATGGTGGTTGTTGTGTGTGGTCTGTATGGGGGGGGTTGTGTCTTTTTCTGTGGTGCTGGGATGGTGTGAGACTGTTAGTGTGGCTGTGTGAGGCTGTGCTGGGCTGTGTGAGGCTTTGCTGTATGAGGCTGTGCTGGGCTGTGTGAGGCTTTGCCGGGCTGTGTGAGGCTGTGCTGGACTTTGTGAAGCTGTGCTGGACTGTGTGAAGCTGTGTGAGGCTGTGCTGGGCTGTGTGAGGCTGTGCTGGGCTGTGTGAGGCTGTGCTGGACTGTGTGAGGCTGTGCTGGGCTGTGTGAGGCTGTGTGAGGCTGTGCTGGGCTGTGTGAGACTGTGTGAGGCTGTGTGAGGCTGTGCTGGGTGTGTGTGAGGCTGTGCTGGGCTGTGTGAGGCTGTGCTGGGCTGTGTGAGACTGTGTGAGGCTGTGTGAGGCTGTGCTGGGTGTGTGTGAGGCTGTGCTGGGCTGTGAGAGGCTGTGCTGGGTGTGTGAGAGGCTGTGCTGGGTGTGTGTGAGGCTGGGCTGTGTGAGGCTGTGCTGGGCTGTGCTGGACTGTGTGAGGCTGTGCTGGGCTGTGCTGTGCTGTGTGAGGCTGTGCTGGGCTGTGTGAGGCTGTGCTGGGCTGTGCCGGGCTGTGTGAGGCTGTGCTGGGCTGTGTGAGGCTGTGCTGGGCTGTGCCGGGCTGTGTGAGGCTGTGCTGGGCTGTGTGAGGCTGTGCTGGGCTGTGTAAGGCTGGGCTGGGCTGTGTGAGGCTGTGCTGGGCTGTGTGAGGCTGTGCTGGGCTGTGTGAGGCTGTGCTGGGCTGTGTGAGGCTTTGCTGTATGAGGCTGTGCTGGGCTGTGTGAGGCTTTGCCGGGCTGTGTGAGGCTGTGCTGGACTTTGTGAAGTGTGCGGGACTGTGTGAAGCTGTGTGAGGCAGTGCTGGGCTGTCGTATATGTGTGTGCGCGGGCTGTGGCTGGGCTGTGTTGCGGCATAGAGGTTTGTGTGTGTTGGGGCTGTGGGTGCTTGCGTACTAATGATTGGGTTTGTGCTGGACTTTGTGAGGCTGTTGCATGGGCTGGGGGGGGCAGGTGGGTATGTGTGTGAGGGCTACGTGAGTTGTGAGCTGTGCTGGGCTGTGTGAGACGGACTGTGTGAGGCTGTTATAGGGGTTCTTTTTTGTGTGGAGTGTTTGGTGAGGTGTGTATGTTGGCTGTGCGCGGGTGTGGTGTGTGGGCTTTGACTTGTGGTGGTGTGCTGAGGCTGTAGGCAATGGCGTAGTTGGGTTTTGGGTCTGGGGTTGGTTTGTCGTTTTTGGTGGGTCTGTGGTGCTTCGATATGTGGTCTGTGGTGGGTGGGTGTGTGTGTGAGGTCTTTGTGGGTTTGTGTGCTGTGGGTGGTGAGTCTTTGTGTGAGGCAGCTTGTGTGACGGGCTGTGCTGGGTTGGGGTTGAGGCTGTGCTGGGCTGTGAGAGGCTGTGCTGGGTGTGTGTGAGGCTGTGCTGGGCTGTGTGAGGCTGTGCTGGGCTGTTTGAGGCTGTGCTGGGCTGTGCTGGCTGTGTGAGGCTGTGCTGGACTGTGCTGTGCTGGGCTGTGCTGGGCCGTGCTGGGCTGAGGCTGGCTGTGCTGGGCTGTGTGAGGCTGTGCTGGGCTGTGCTGGGCTGTGCTGGGCTGTGTGAGACTGTGTGAGGCTGTGCTGGGCTCTGCTGGGCTGTGTGAGGCTGTGCTGGGCTGTGTGAGGCTGTGCTGGGCTGTGTGAGGCTTTGCTGGGCTGTGTGAGGCTGTGCGAGGCTGTGCTGGGCTGTGTGAGGCTTTGCTGGGCTGTGTGAGGCTGTGCTGTGCTGTGTGAGGCTGTGCTGGGATGTGTGTGGCTGTGCTGGGCTGTGCTGGGATGTGTGAGGCTGTGCTGGGCTGTGCTGGGTGTGTGCTGGGCTGTGTGAGGTTGTGCTGGGCTGTGCTGGGCTGTATGAGGCTGCATGAGGGCTGTGCTGGGCTGTGTGAGGCAGTGCTGGGCTGTGTGAGGCTGTGCAAGACTGTGCTGGGCTGTGTGAGGCTGTGCTGGGCTGTGTGAGGCTGTGCTGGGCTGTGTGAGCCTCTGCTGGGCTGTGTGAGGCTGTGCTGGGCTGTGCTGGGTGTGTGTGAGGCTGTGCTGGGGCTGGTGGTGAGGCTGTGATGGGCTGTGTGAGGCTGTGCTGGGCTGTGCTGGGCTGTATGAGGCTGGATGAGGGCTGTGTGAAGCTGTGCTGGGCAGTGTGAGGCTGTGCTGGGCTGTATGAGGCTGCATGAGGGCTGTGTGAAGCTGTGCTGGGCTGTGTGAGGCTGTGCTGGGCTGTGTGAGGCTGTGCTGGGTTGTGCTGGGCTGTGTGAGGCTGTGTGAGGCTGTGCTGGGCTGTGCTGGGCTGTGCTGGGCTGTGCTGGGCTGTGTGAGGCTGTGCTGGGCTGTGCTGGGTGTGTGTGAGGCTGTGTGAGGCTGTGCTGGGCTGTGTGAGGCTGTGGGGGTTGTGCGGGATGTGGTGAGGCGTGTGAGGCTGTGCGGAGTTGGTAGGGGGGGAGGGGGCTGTGCTGGGCCGTGCTGGGCTGTGTGAGGCTGTGCTGGGCTGTACTGGGTGTGTGTGAGGCTGTGTGAGGCTGTGCTGGGCTGTGTGAGGCTGTGCTGGGCTGTGCTGGGCTGTTTGAGGCTGTGCTTGGCTGTGCTGGGC
This sequence comes from Megaleporinus macrocephalus, assembly GCA_021613375.1. Lineage (NCBI taxonomy): Eukaryota > Metazoa > Chordata > Actinopteri > Characiformes > Anostomidae > Megaleporinus > Megaleporinus macrocephalus. The sequence continues at coordinate 30,946 of JAJQXZ010000030.1, read as the reverse complement.
TGTGTGAGGCTGTGCTGGGCTGTGCTGGGCTTGTGGAGGCTGTGTGGGCTGTGTGGGTTGTGTGTGAGCTGTGTGGCTGTGTGGTGTTTGTGAGGCTGTGTTGAGGTGTGCTGGGCTGTGTGAGGCTGTGTGGTGCTTGTGACGCGTTGGGGTGTGTGTGAGGCTGTGCTGGGCTGTGCTGGGTGTGTGTGAGGCTGTGCTGGGTGTGTGTGAGGCTGTGCTGGGCTGTGCTGGGTGTGTGTGAGGCTGTGCTGGGTGTGTGTGAGGCTGTGCTGGGCTGTGCTGGGTGTTTGTGAGGCTGTGCTGGGCTGTGTGAGGTGTTTGGGGTGTGTGAGGGCTGTGCTGGGGTTGGGTGGGTGTAGGCTGGCTGGTGTGTGGGTGTGTGTGAGGCTGTGCTGGGTGTTGTGTGATAAGGCTGTGTGGGCTGTGCTGGGTGTGTGTGAGGCTGTGTGAGGCTGTGCTGGGTGTGTGTGAGGCGGTGCTGGGCTGTGCTGGGCTGTGTGAGGCTGTGCTGGGCTGTGCTGGGTGTGTGTGAGGCTGTGCTGGGCTGTGCTGGGTGTTTGTGAGGCTGTGTGAGGCTGTTGCTGGGTTGACATGCGCTGGTTGGTCTTGCTCGTCCAATCTGGTTCCTGCAGGGTGGGCCGTGTTTGCTTTGCACTGCCCGGCGGAGCTGAGGCCCGTTTATTTGTACGCTGTGGGCGGGCTCTGCTGGGGTGTGTGGGGGTGTGTGATCTGTGTGAGGCGTTGTGCGGGGCTGAGTGTGAGGCTGTGCTGGGTGTGTTGTGTGGCAGGGTGCTGGGCTGTGCACCTCCCTCTCACTCTCTCTCTTCTCTCTTCTATCTCTCTCTACTCCCTTCTCTCTCTACTCCCTCTCTCTCACCTCCTCTCTCTCTCTCTACCTCCCTCTTTCTTCTTTTTTTTTTTTTTTACCTCCCTCTCTTCTCTCTCTACCTCCTCTCTCTCTCTACTCCCTTATCTTATCTCTCTACTCCCTCTATCTCTTACCTCCTCTCTTCTCTTAACCTCTCTCTCTCTCTCTCTCTACTCTCTTCTTCCCTCCTTTCTTACCTCCTCTCTCTCTATCTCTCTACCTCCTCTCTCTCTATTATCGTATCTCTCTACTCCCTCTATCTCTCTCTTCTACTCCCTCTATCTCTCTTCTCTTACCTCCTCTCTCTTTTTACCTCCCTCTCTCTTATCTCTCTACCTCCCTCCCTCTCTACCTCCCTCCCTCTCTCTCTCTCTCTCTCTCTCTACCTCCCTCCCTCTTCTCTCTCTCTCTTTCCCTCCTCCTCTCTCTCTCTCTCTCTCTCTCGCTCTCTACCTCCCTCCTCTCTCTCTCAACATTTACATTTACGGCATTTTGCAGACGCTTTATCCAGAAGCGACTTACAAAAGTGCTTAGTGTTCAGTTCAGGGGAGTATGACCCCTCTTATCTAGTTACAAACAAGTCCAAACACTTTATATCAAACACTGCATAAACACGAGGGTCAGTGCTGATATAGAAACAAGGGACACGCAATACCTTGCAATACATGGAACATCTATAAGTGAATAATACAAGACTACATCAGTAAAGTCAGTACTTATCCAGAGCTCTAGAAGATAAAAGTGCAATCTACAGTTTGGACCAGTTCTTTAGTATATAGTGTTTTAAGTACTTTACAAGAGACGGTGGTCTTCAGTCTGCGTTGAAGACCGCGAGAGATGTTCGCTGTTCGGACAGCAGTGGAGGGCGTTCACCATCTGGTGCAGGACAGAGAAGCGATTGTTGCGTGTTTCTTGGGGAATCTTAAGTGTGGCGGGTCAAGCGAGCGTACTTGAGGCGAAGGCTCGAGGTGCGGTTCGACTTTGACCATTGCCATAGTAAGGAGGAGCTGGTCCATTCTTGGCTTTGTAGGCATCAGAACTTTAAAACTGAATGGCGAGCAGCTACAGGAGCCAGTGAAGGGAGGCAGCAGGGAGTGTCATGAGTGACTTGGGGAGATTGAGACGAGCCGTATGCTGCATTCTGGCATCGTTAAGGGCCTGATGGTCTGCAGGGAAGACCAGCCAGGAGTGTGTTGCAGTAGGCCAGCCTTGAATGAATGAGACTGGACAAGCACCTGGGAGGCCTCCTGAGAGAGGAAGGGTCGGATGCGTCTGATGTTGGGAGAATGTATCTGCATGATCCGAGTCAGGTTCGTAATCTGGGGCTGTGAAGATAACTGGTCGTCAGAGTCACACCAAGGTTTCTTGCATCTTTAGACCGAACAAATCACAAGATTCTCGAATGAGTGGCTAGATCCTGTGAGGACCTGTAGTTTCCCAGGGATGAACAGCAGCTCAGTCTTGCTGGGATTGAGCTTTCAGATGATGAGCTGTCATCCATGAAGATATGTCGGTAGAGCATCTCTATCTCTTACCTCCTTATCTTCTTCCACTACCTCCCTTCTCTCTCTACCTCCTCTATTCTCTACTCCTCTCTCTCTCTCTCCCTCTCTCTCTCTCCCTCTCTCTCTCTATCTCTCACTCTCTCCTTCTCTCTCTCTCTGTGTTTCTCTATCTCTGTCTCTCTCTTTCTCTTACTCTCTCTACCCCTCTCTCTTTCTCTCTCTTTCTCTTTCTCTCTCTCCCCCTTTCTTTCTCTCTCGCTCCCTCTCTACCTCTGTCTCTACCTCTCTCTCTCCACTGAGGACTGGCCTCCATCAACTTTAGCTTCAGCTAATAGACACCCTGCATTCAATAAAGAGAATAAAGAGAGACAATATCAAGAAAGAAAGAGAAAAGATAATAGAGAGAGAAAAGACAGGGCGAGAAGGAGAGAGAGAATAGACAGGAAGAATGAGAGGGAGAGAATTACAGAGAAGAATGAGAGAGGAGAAAAGACAGAGAGAGGAGAGAGAGAAAGACAGAGAAAAGGAGAGGAGAGGATAGACAGAGAGAAGGAAGAGAGAGAATATACAGAGAGAAGGAGAGAGAGAATATACAGAGAGACGAGAGACCAGAGAATTAGACAGATGAGAAGCGAGAGAGAATATCAGAGAGAATGAGAGAGAGAATAGACCGAGAGAAGGAGAGAGAGAAGGAGAATAGACAGAGAAAATGAGAGAGAGAATAGACAGAGAGAGGAGAGAGAGAATATACCGAGAGAAGGAGAGAGAGAATTATACAGAGAGTAGGTGAGAGAGAATAGACAGAGAGAAGGAGAGAGAGGAATAGACAGAGGAAAAAGGGAGAGTGAGAAAGACAGAGAGAAGGAGAGAGGAATAACAGAGAGAAGGAGAGAGAGAATATACAGAGAGAAGGAGAGAGAGAATAGGACAGAGAGAAAGAGAGAGAGGAATAGACAGAGAGAAGGAGAGAGAGACTAGAAGAGAGGGGGGGAAAAACGAGGATGAGGAATAGAAGAGAGAAGGAGGAGAGAATAGCCTGAGCGTAAATATAGATCTAATAGCCATATAGAAGTAGCTATCTAATATACATATTTATTATATAGATAATATAATATATAAGTAGATATATAATCTCTCTTTATTATCTCTATTCCATACCTATCTCCTTCTCTCGATCATATCCCTATCAATTCCTATCTATATACCTATATACTTCTCTCTCTTCACACCTCTATCATTATCTCTCTCAAAACCTATCTCAATTCTCTCTATACAACTACCTCTATCACTCTCTTCTCTCCACTACCCTTATAAGTAGATAGAGAATAGCATAGAGGAAGGAGAGAGAGAATAGACGAGAGAAGGAGAGAGAGAATAGACAGAGAGAAAGAGAGAGAGAATAGACAGGAGAAGGATCGAAGAGAATAGACAGTGAGGAGGAGGGAGAGATATACAGAGAGAATGAGAGAGAGAATATACAGAGAGAAGGAGAAGAGAGAATAGACAGAGAGAGAAAGAGAGAGAGAAATAGACAGAGAGAAGGACGAGAGGGGAGAGGAGAGAATAGACAGAGAGAAGGAGAGAGAGAATAAGAAAAGAGAGAAGGTGGAGAGAGAAATAGACAGAGAGAAGAGAGAGAGTATATACAGAGAGAAGAGAGAGAGAAAAGACAGAGAGAAGGAGAGAGAGAATTAGACAGAGGAAGGAAGAGAGAGAATAGAAGGAGAGAAGGAGAAATAATAGACAGGAGAGAAGGAGAGAGAGAATAGACAGAGAGAAGGAGAGAGGAGAATATAAAGAGAGAAGGGAGGAGAGAGAATATACAGAGAGAAGGAGGGGAGAGGAATAGACAGAGAGAAGGAGAGAGAGAATAGACAGAGAGAATGAGAGGAGAATAGACAGAGAGGAAGGAGTGAGAGAATATCAGAGAGAAGGTGAGAGAGAATATACTGAGAGAAGGAGAGAGAATGACCAGAGAGAAGGAGAGATTAATAGACAGAGAGAAGGAGAGAGAGAACAGACAGAGAGAAGGAGAGAGAGAACTTTAAGAGTGAAGGAGAGAGATAGACAGAGAGAAGGAGAGATAATAGACAGAGAGTAGGAGAGAGAGGAATAGACAGAGAAATGGAAAGAGAGAATATACCGAGAGAAGGAGAGAGAGAAATAGAAAAGGAGAGAGAAGGAGAGAGAGAATAGACAGAGAGAAGGAGAGAGTGAATAGACAGAGAGGAGAGATAATAGACAGAGAGAAGGTAAGAAAGAATAGACAGAGAAAAGGAGAGAGAGAATAGACAGAGAGAAGGAGAGCGAGAATATACTAAAATAAGAGAGAAGGAGAGAGAGAATAGACAGAGAGAAGGGAGAGATAATAGACAGAGAGAAGGAGAGAGAGAATACAGACAGAGAGACGGAGAGAAAGAATAGATAGAGAAAAGAGAGAGAGAATAGACAGAGAGAAGGAGAGATAATAGCAAAGAAAAGGGAGAGGAGAATAGACAGAGAGAAGGGAGGAGAGAGAATTTTATTACAGAGAGAAAGAGAGAGAATAGGACAGAGAGAAGGAGAGATAAATAGACAGAGCGGAAGGAGAGAGATAATAGACAAGAGAGAAGGAGAGAGGAATAGACAGAGAGGAAGGAGAGATAATAGACAGAGAAAAGGAGAGAGAGAATAGCAGAGTAAGGAGAGAGAATAGACAGAGAGAAGGGAGGAGATAATAGACAGAGAGAAGGGAGAGAGAGAATAGACAGAGAGAGAGGAGAGAGAGAAGGAGAGATGCGGAATAGACAGAAGAGAAGGAGAGAGCATAGACAGAGAGAAGGAGAGTGATAGACAGAGGAGGAGAGAGAGAATAGACAGAGAAAAGGAGAGAGAGAATTAGACAGAGAAAGGAGAGAGAGAAATATACAGAGTAAGGAGAGATAAAGACAGAGAGAAGGCGCGAGAGAATAGACAGAGAGAAGGTGAGATAATAGACAGAGAGAAGGAGAGAGAGAATAGACAGAGAGAAGGAGAAGATAATAGACAGAGAGAAGGAGAGAGAGATAGACAGAGAGAAGGTGAGATTAATATACAGAGAAAAAGGAGAGAGAGAATAGACAGAGAGAAGGAGAGAGAATAGGACCGAGAGAAGGAGAGATATAGGACAGAGAGAAGGAGAGTGAGAATAGGACTGAGAGAGAAGGAGAGTGAGAAGGAGAGAGAGAATCGACAGAGGGAGAAGGAGAGAGAATAGACAGAGAGAAGGAGAGAGAATAGACAGAGAGAAGGAGAGAGAGAATAGACAGAGAAAAGGAGAAGAAGAATAGACAGATAGAGGAGAGAGAGAATTAGACGAGAGAAGGAGAGATAATAGACAGAGAAAAGGAGAGAGAGATTTTACAGAGAGAAGGAGAGAGAGAACTAGACAGAGAGAATGAGAGAGAAGAATAGACAGAAAGAAGGAGAGTGAGATTTAAAGAGAAAAGGAGAGAGGAATAGAAGAGAGATGAGAGAGAGAATGAGAGAGAGAATAGACAGAGAGTAAGGAGAGAGAGAATAGGACAGAGAGAAGGAGAGAGAGAAATAGACCAGAGAATGTAGGATAATAGACAGAGAAAAGGAAGAGGTGAGAATAGACAGAGAGAAGGAGAGAGAGATAGACAGAGAGAGGAGAGAGAATAGGCAGAGAGAAGGGAGAGAGAGAATAGACAGAGAAAAGGAAAGAGAGACTCTACAGAGAGAAGGAGAGAGAGAATAGGACAGAGAGAAGGAGAGCGAGAATATACAGAGGAGAAGGAGAGAGGACGTAATAGACAGAGTGAAGGAGAGATATAGACAGAGAGAAGGAGAGAGAGAATAGACAGGTGAAGGAGAGAAATGAATAGATAGAGATAGGCGAGAGAGAATAGGACAGAGAGAAGGAGTGGATAATAGACAAAGAAAAGGAGAGGAGATTAGACAGAGAGAAGGAGAGTAGAGAAAATTACAGAGAGAAGGAGGAGAGAGAATAGGACAGAGAGAAGGAGGATTAATAGATCAGAGAAAAGGAGTAGAGAGAATAGACAGAGAGAAAGGAGAGAGGATAGACAGAGAGAAGGAGAGATAATAGGACAAAGAAAAGGAGAGAGAGAAATGAACAGAGAGGAAGGAGAGAGAGGAATATACAGAGAGAAGGTGAGAGAGCATAGCAGAGAGAAGGAGAGATAATTAGACAGAGAAAGAGAGAGGAATAGACAGAGAGAAGGAGAGAGAATAGACAGAAGAGAAGGAGAGGAGAATAGACAGAGAGATGGAGAGAGAGATAGTCAGAGAAAAGGAGAGAGAGAATAGACAGAAAGAAGGAGAGAAGAGAAATAGGACAGAGAGAGAGGAGAGAGAGAGGAGAGAGAGAATAAGACAGAGAGAAGGAGAGGAGATAGACAGAGAGAAGGAGAGAGAAATAGACAGAGCGAAGGAGGAGAGAGAATAGACAGAGAAAAGGAGAGAGAGACGAGACAGAGAGAAGGAGAGAGAGAATAGACAGAGAGAAGGAGAGAGCGGAATAGACCAGTGAGAAGGAGAGATAATAGACAGAGAAAACGGAGAGGAGAGAATTATAAGAGAGAAGGCTAAGAGAGAGGGAATATGACAGAGAGTATGAGGAGAAAGAGAGAGAATAGTCGAAAGAAGCGAGAGAGAATATACAGAGAAAAGGAAGGAGAGAATAGACAGAGAGAAAGGAGAGAGAGCAATAGACAGAGGATGGAGAGATACTTGGACAGAGAAAAAGGAGAGAGAGAATAGACAGAGAGAAGGAGAGAGGAGACTTAGACAGAGAGAAGTGCAGAGAGATTAGGCAGAGAGAGAAGGATAGAGAGATAGACAGAGAGAGATGGGAGAGAATGACAGAGAGAAGGAGAGAGAGATTAGACAGATGAAACGGAGAGAGAGGCTAGACAGAGAGAATGAGAGAGACAGACAGAGAGAGAGGAGAGTGAGAAATAGACAGAGAGAATGAGAGAGAGAATAGACAGAGAGAAGGAGAGAGAGAATAGACAGAGAGAAGGAGAGAGAATAGACAGAGAGAAGGAGAGAGAGAATAGACAGAGAGAAGGAGGGAGAGAATAGACAGAGAGGAGGAGGGAGAGAATAGACAGAGAGAAGGAGAGAGAGAATAGACAGAGAGAAGGAGAGAGAGAATAGACAGAGAGAGAGAGAGAGAATAGGGACAGAGAGAGGAAGGAGAGAGGAATAGACAGGAGAATGAGAGAGAGAATAGACGAGAGAAGGAGAGAGAGAATAGACAGAGAGAAGGAGAGAGAGAATAGACAGAGAGAATGAGAGAGAGAATAGACAGAGAGAGAGAGGAAGAGAGAATAGAGAAGATAGAATGAGAGAGAGAATAGACAGAGAGAAGGAGAGAGAGAATAGACAGAGAGAAGGAGAGAGAGAATAGACAGAGAGAAGGAGAGAGAGAAGGAGAGAGAGAGAAGGGGAGAGAGAATAGACAGAGAGAAGGAGAGAGAGAAGGAGAGAGAGAAGAAGAGAGAGGGAGAGAGAGAATAGACAGAGAGAAGGAGAGAGAATAGGCAGAGAGAGAATGAGAGAGAGAATAGACAGAGAGAAGGAGAGAGATAATAGACAGAGAGAAGGAGAGAGAGAATAGACAGAGAGAAGGAGAGAGAGAATAGACAGAGAGAAGGAGAGATAATAGACAGAGAGAAGGAGAGAGAGAATAGACAGAGAGAAGGAGAGAGAGAATAGACAGAGAGAAGGAGAGAGAGAATATACAGAGAAAAGGAGAGAGAGAATAGACAGAGAGAAGGAGAGAGAGAATATACAGAGAGAATAGACAGAGAGAAGGAGAGATAATAGACAGAGAAAAGGAGAGAGAGAATAGACAGAGAGAAGGAGAGAGAGAATAGACAGAGAGAAGGAGAGAGAGAATAGACAGAGAGAAGGAGAGAGAGAATAGACAGAGAGAGAAGGAGAGAGAGAATAGACAGAGAGAAGGAGAGAGAATAGACAGAGAGAAGGAGAGAGAGAATAGACAGAGAGAATGAGAGAGAGAATAGACAGAGAGAGAAGGAGAGAGAATAGACAGAGAGGAGAGAGAATAGACAGAGAGAAGGAGAGAGAGAATATACAGAGAGAAGGAGAGAGAGAATAGACAGAGAGAAGGAGAGAGAGAATAGACAGAGAGAAGGAGAGAGAGAATAGACAGAGAGAAGGAGAGATAATAGACAGAGAAAAGGAGAGAGAGAATAGACAGAGAGAAGGAGAGAGAATAGACAGAGAGAAGGAGAGAGAGAATAGACAGAGAGAAGGAGAGAGAGAATAGACAGAGAGAAGGAGAGAGAGAATAGACAGAGAGAAGGAGAGAGAGAATATACAGAGAGAAGGAGAGAGAATAGACAGAGAGAAGGAGAGAGAGAATAGACAGAGAGAATGAGAGAGAGAATAGACAGAGAGAAGGAGAGAGAGAATGAGAGAGAGAATGAGAGAGAGAAGGAGAGAGAGAATAGACAGAGAGAAGGAGAGAATAGACAGAAAAAAGGAGAGAGAGAATAGACAGAGAGAAGGAGAGAGAGAATAGAAAGAGAGAAGGAGAGATAATAGACAGAGAGAAGGAGAGAGAATAGACAGAGAGAAGGAGAGAGAATAGACAGAGAGAAGGAAGAGAGAATAGACAGAGAGCAGGAGAGAGAGAATAGACAGAGAGAGAGAGAGAATAGACAGAGAAAAGGAGAGAGAGAATAGACAGAGAGAAGGAGAGAGAGAATAGACAGAGAGAAGGAGAGAGAATAGACAGAGAGAAGGAGAGAGAGAATAGACAGAGAGAAGGAGAGAGATAATAGACAGAGAGAAGGAGAGAGAGAATAGACAGAGAGAAGGAGAGAGAGAATAGACAGAGAGAAGGAGAGAGAATAGACAGAGAGAAGGAGAGAGAATAGACAGAGAGAAGGAGAGAGAGAATAGACAGAGAGAAGGAGAGAGAGAATAGACAGAGAGAAGGAGAGAGAATAGACAGAGAGAAGGAGAGAGAGAATAGACAGAGAGAAGGAGAGACAATAAATAGACAGAGAGAAAGGAGAGAGAGAAATAGACAGAGAGAAGGAGAGAGAATAGACAGAGAGGAAGGAGAGAGAGAATAGACAGAGAGAAGGAGAGAGAGAATAGACAGAGAGAAGGAGAGAGAGAATAGACAGAGAGAGAGAGGAGAGAAATAGACAGAGAGAGAAAGGAGAGAGAGAATAGACAGAGAGAAGGAAGAGAGAATAGACAGAGAGAAGGAGAGAGAGAATAGACAGAGAGAAGGACAGAGAGAATGACAGAGAAATGAGAGAGAGAAGGGAGAGAGAGAAGGAGAGAGAGAATAGACAGAGAGAAGGAGAGATAATAGACAGAGAGAAGGAGAGAGAGAATAGACAGAGAGAAGGAGAGAGAGAATAGATAGAGAAAAGGAGAGAGAGAATAGACAGAGAGAAGGAGAGAGAGAATAGACAGAGAGAAGAGAGAGAGAATAGACAGAGAGAAGGAGAGAGATATACAGAGAGAGGAGAGAGAGAATAGACAGAGAGAAGGAGATGAAAGGAGAGAGAGAAGGAGAGAGAGACTAGACAGAGAGAATGAGAGAAAGAAGGGAGAGAGAGAATAGACAGAGAGGATAGAGAGAATATACAGAGAGAAGGGAGAGAGAGAATAGACAGAAAGAATGAGAGAGAGAATAGACAGAGAGGGAGAGAGAGAATATCGAGAGAAGGAGAGAGAGAATAGACAGAAAGAATGAGAGAGAGAATAGACAGAGAGGAGAGAGAGAATTATCGAGAGAATGAGAGAGAGAATAGACAGAGAGAATGAGAGAGAGAATAGACAGAGAGAAGGAGAGAGAGAATAGACAGAGAGAATGAGAGAGAGAATAGACAGAGAGAAGGAGAGAGAGAATAGACAGAGAGAAGGAGAGAGGGAATAGACAGAGAGAAGGAGAGAGAGAATAGACAGAAAGAATGGAGAGAGAGAATAGACAGAGAGAAGGAGAGAGAGAATAGACAGAGAGAAGGAGAGAGAGAATAGACAGAGAGAAGGAGAGAGAATAGACAGAGAGAAGGAGAGAGAGAATAGACAGAGAAAAGGAAAGAGAGAATATACAGAGAGAAGGAGAGAGAATAGACAGAGAGAGAAGGAGAGAGAGAATAGACAGAGAGAAGGAGAGAGAGAATAGACAGAGAGAAGGAGAGAGAGAATAGACAGAGAGAAGGAGAGAGAGAATAGACAGAGAGAGAGAAGGAGAGAGAGAATAGACAGAGAGAATGAGAGAGAGAATAGACAGAGAGAAGGAGAGAGAGAATGAGAGAGAGAATATACAGAGAGAATGAGAGAGAGAATGAGAGAGAGAATGAGAGAGAGAATGAGAGAGAGAATAGACAGAGAGAATGAGAGATAATAGACAGAGAGAAGGAGAGAGAGAATAGACAGAGAGAAGGAGAGAGAGAAGGAGAGAGAGAATAGACAGAGAGAATGAGAGAGAGAAGGAGAGAGAGAAGGAGAGAGAGAATAGACAGAGAGACGGAGAGAGAGAAGGAGAGACAGAATAGACAGAGAGAAGGAGAGTGAGAAGGAGAGAGAGAAGGAGAGAGAGACTAGACAGAGAGAATGAGAGAAAGAAGGAGAGAGAGAATAGACAGAGAGGATAGAGAGAATATACAGAGAGAAGGAGAGAGAGAATAGACAGAAAGAATGAGAGAGAGAATAGACAGAGAGGAGAGAGAGAATATCGGAGAGAAGGAGAGAGAGAATAGACAGAAAGAATGAGAGAGAGAATAGACAGAGAGGAGAGAGAGAATATCGGAGAGAAGGAGAGAGAGAATAGACAGAGAGAATGAGAGAGAGAATAGACAGAGAGAAGGAGAGAGAGAATAGACAGAGAGAATGAGAGAGAGAATAGACAGAGAGAAGGAGAGAGAGAATAGACAGAGAGAAGGAGAGAGGGAATAGACAGAGAGAAGGAGAGAGAGAATAGACAGAAAGAATGAGAGAGAGAATAGACAGAGAGAAGGAGAGAGAGAATAGACAGAGAGAAGGAGAGAGAGAATAGACAGAGAGAATGAGAGAGAGAATAGACAGAGAGAATGAGAGAGAGAATAGACAGAGTGAATGAGAGAGAGAATAGACAGAGAGAAGGAGAGAGAGAATAGACAGAGAGAATGAGAGAGAGAATAGACAGAGAGAAGGAGAGAGAGAATAGACAGAGAGAAGGAGAGAGGGAATAGACAGAGAGAAGGAGAGAGAGAATAGACAGAAAGAATGAGAGAGAGAATAGACAGAGAGATTGAGAGAGAGAATAGACAGAGAGAAGGAGAGAGAGAAGGAGAGAGAGAATAGACAGAGAGAAGGAGAGAGAGAAGGAGAGAGAGAAGGAGAGAGAGAATAGACAGAGAGGAGAGAGAGAATGAGAGATAGAATGAGAGAGAGAATAGACAGAGAGGAGAGAGAGAAAATACAGAGAGAAGGAGAGAGAGAATAGACAGAGAGAAGGAGAGAGAGAATAGACAGAGAGAGAGAAGGAGAGAGAGAATAGACAGAAAGAATGAGAGAGAGAATAGACAGAGAGGAGAGAGAGAGAATAGACAGAGAGAAGGAGAGAGAGAATAGACAGAGAGAAGGAGAGAGAGAATAGACAGAAAGAATGAGAGAGAGAATAGACAGAGAGAAGGAGAGAGAGAATAGACAGAGAGAATGAGAGAGAGAATAGACAGAGAGAAGGAGAGAGAGAATAGACAGAGAGAGAGAAGGAGAGAGAGAATAGACAGAGAGAATGAGAGAGAGAATAGACAGAGAGAAGGAGAGAGAGAATAGACAGAGAGAAGGAGAGAGAGAATAGACAGAGAGAAGGAGAGAGAGAAGGAGAGAGAGAATAGACAGAGAGAAGGAGAGATAGAATAGACAGAGAGAAGGAGAGAGAGAATAGACAGAGAGCAGGAGAGAGAGAAGGAGAGAGAGAATGAGAGAGACTAGACAGAGAGAAGGAGAGAGAGAATAGACAGAGAGAAGGAGAGAGAGAATAGACAGAGAGAGAGAAGGAGAGAGAGAATAGACAGAAAGAATGAGAGAGAGAATAGACAGAGAGGAGAGAGAGAGAATAGACAGAGAGAAGGAGAGAGAGAATAGACAGAGAGAAGGAGAGAGAGAATAGACAGAAAGAATGAGAGAGAGAATAGACAGAGAGAAGGAGAGAGAGAATAGACAGAGAGAATGAGAGAGAGAATAGACAGAGAGAAGGAGAGAGAGAATAGACAGAGAGAGAGAAGGAGAGAGAGAATAGACAGAGAGAATGAGAGAGAGAATAGACAGAGAGAAGGAGAGAGAGAATAGACAGAGAGAAGGAGAGATAGAATAGACAGAGAGAAGGAGAGAGAGAAGGAGAGAGAGAATAGACAGAGAGAAGGAGAGATAGAATAGACAGAGAGAAGGAGAGAGAGAATAGACAGAGAGCAGGAGAGAGAGAAGGAGAGAGAGAATGAGAGAGACTAGACAGAGAGAAGGAGAGAGAGAATAGACAGAGAGAATGAGAGAGAGAATAGACAGAGAGAAGGAGAGAGAGAAGGAGAGAGAGAATAGACAGAGAGAAGGAGAGAGAGAAGGAGAGAGAGAAGGAGAGAGAGAATAGACAGAGAGGAGAGAGAGAATAGACAGAGAGATTAGACAGAGAGAAGGAGAGAGAGAATAGACAGAGAGAAGGAGAGAGAGAAGGAGAGAGAGAATAGACAGAGAGAAGGAGAGAGAGAAGGAGAGAGAGAGAAGGAGAGAGAATAGACAGAGAGAAGGAGAGAGAGAATAGACAGAGAGATTAGACAGAGAGAAGGAGAGAGAGAATAGACAGAGAGAAGGAGAGAGAGAATAGACAGAGAGAAGGAGAGAGAGAATAGACAGAGAGAAGGAGAGAGAGAAGGAGAGAGAGAATAGACAGAGAGAAGGAGAGAGAGAAGGAGAGAGAGAGAAGGAGAGAGAATAGACAGAGAGAAGGAGAGAGAGAATAGACAGAGAGATTAGACAGAGAGAAGGAGAGAGAGAATAGACAGAGAGAAGGAGAGAGAGAATAGACAGAGAGAAGGAGAGAGAGAATAGACAGAGAGAAGGAGAGAGAGAATGTTAGGTGAGGGTCTCCTGAGGAGAGCTAGACTGGTTCCTCAGAATCTCTCAGAGAAGCTGCTGTGATGGGAGAAGCTGATAATTGATGGTAAAAGCTTTGTATCCGTCTCTCCGCTCTCCGTCTCTCCGCTCTCCGTCTCTCCGTCTCTCTGTCTCTCCGCTCTCCGTCTCTCCGTCTCTCTGTCTCTCCACTCTCCGTCTCTCCGTCTCTCCGTCTCTCCGCTCTCCGTCTCTCCGCTCTCCGTCTCTCCGTCTCTCCGTCTCTCCGCTCTCCGTCTCTCCGTCTCTCCGTCTCTCTGTCTCTCTGTCTCTCTGTCTCTCCGTTCTCTCCGTCTCTCCGTCTTTCTGTTCTCTCCGTCTCTCCGTCTCTCCGTCTCTCCGCTCTCCGTCTCTCCGTCTCTCCGCTCTCCCTCTCTCCGTCTCTCCGTCTCTCCGTCTCTCCGCTCTCCGTCTCTCCGTCTCTCCGTCTCTCCGTCTCTCCGTTCTCTCCGTCTCTCCGTTCTCTCCGTCTCTCCGTCTCTCCGTCTCTCCGTCTCTCTGTCTCTCCGTCTCTCCGCTCTCCGTCTCTCCGTCTCTCCGTCTCTCTGTCTCTCCGTCTCTCCGCTCTCCGTCTCTCCGTCTCTCCATCTCTCCGCTCTCCCTCTCTCCGTCTCTCCGTCTCTCCGTCTCTCCGCTCTCCGTCTCTCCGTCTCTCCGCTCTCCGTCTCTCCGTCTCTCTGTCTCTCTGTCTCTCCGTCTCTCCGCTCTCCGTTCTCTCCGTCTCTCTGTCTTTCTGTTCTCTCCGTCTCTCTGTCTCTCCGTCTCTCCGCTCTCCGTCTCTCTGTCTCTCCGTCTCTCTGTCTCTCCGTCTCTCCGCTCTCCGTCTCTCCGTTCTCTCCGTCTCTCTGCCTTTCCGTTCTCTCCGTCTCTCTGTCTCTCCGTCTCTCCGTCTCTCCGCTCTCCGTCTCTCCGCTCTCCGTCTCTCCGTCTCTCCGCTCTCCCTCTCTCCGTCTCTCCGTCTCTCCGTCTCTCCGTCTCTCCGCTCTCCGTCTCTCCGTCTCTCTGTCTCTCTGTCTCTCCGTCTCTCCGTCTCTCCGCTCTCCGTTCTCTCCGTCTCTCTGTCTTTCTGTTCTCTCCGTCTCTCTGTCTCTCCGTCTCTCCGTCTCTCCGCTCTCCGTCTCTCTGTCTCTCCGTCTCTCCGCTCTCCATCTCTCCGTTCTCTCCGTCTCTCTGCCTTTCCGTTCTCTCCGTCTCTCTGTCTCTCTGTCTCTCCGTCTCTCTGTCTCTCCGTCTCTCCGTCTCTCCGCTCTCCGTCTCTCCGTTCTCTCCGTCTCTCTGCCTTTCCGTTCTCTCCGTCTCTCTGTCTCTCCGTCTCTCCGTCTCTCCGCTCTCCGTCTCTCCGTCTCTCCGTCTCTCCGTTCTCTCCGTTCTCTCTGTCCTGCTGTCGGAGTTTTATTCACTCCTTCTTTATTATGCTGATTTCTACTCGAGGTGAAGTCTGGCAGGTGGTCTTTATTCCTGCAGGAAGCTCGTGTTCTGGCTCTTCTGAGAAGCTTTAGTCTGTCCACAAAGCTCTCTCGGTGCTGACGGGCGGGACTGCCGGCTCGACTGACCACCTTTAACAGTCTTACATTAAAACCCTGAAGAACCCAAGCAGATAAGAAGCAGAAGATCTGAAACTCACAGAGAGAGCAGGACGTGGACTACATCTCAAACTGGCAACCGAAGACATTTCAGTGTATGACTGCAGGAGTTCTGCTCCTCCTCAGTTCCTCACCAGAACAATACCAGCTTAGCTATCAGGCGCGTGTGATGCTCATAATAATTTAGATCAGATTAATTAGATTAACACAGCTCACGTCTAATAAAGATCTAATCTCTGTATTTAACACGCCTGAACTGGCTCCTCACTGCAGGGACTTAATCTGATCCGAAACACAAACATTCTCCAATCTTCAATTACATCAGACCATATAACCCCCTGTCCCCTCCATAACACTGTAACCCTCAGAGTCTCCTCTGTAACAATGAAACCCTCAGTCTCATATGTAACACTGTAACCCTCAGAGTCACCTCTGTAACACTGTAACCCTCAGAGTCACACCTGTAACAATGAAACCCTCAGTCTCATATGTAACACTGTAACCCTCAGAGTCACACCTGTAACACTGTAACCCTCAGAGTCCACTTTGTATCACTGTAACCCTCAGAGTCACCTCTGTAACAATGAAACCCTCAGTCTCATATGTAACACTGTAACCCTCAGAGTCACATCTGTAACACTGTAACCCTCAGTCTCCTCTGTAGCACTGTAACTCTCAGTCTCCTCTGTAACACTGTAACCCTCAGTCTCCTCTGTAATACTGTAACCCTCAGAGTCACACCTGTAACACTGTAACCCTCAGAGTCCACTTTGTATCACTGTAACCCTCAGAGTCACCTCTGTAACACTGTAACCCTCAGAGTCACACCTGTAACAATGAAACCCTCAGTCTCATATGTAACACTGTAACCCTCAGAGTCACACCTGTAACACTGTAACCCTCAGAGTCCACTTTGTATCACTGTAACCCCCAGAGTCACCTCTGTAACAATGAAACCCTCAGTCTCATATGTAACACTGTAACCCTCAGAGTCACATCTGTAACACTGTAACCCTCAGTCTCCTCTGTAGCACTGTAACCCTCAGTCTCCTCTGTAACACTGTAACCCTCAGTCTTCTCTGTAATACTGTAACCCTCAGAGTCACACCTGTAACACTGTAACCCTCAGAGTCCACTTTGTATCACTGTAACCCTCAGAGTCACCTCTGTAACAATGAAACCCTCAGTCTCTTATGTAACAATGTAACCTTCAGAGTCACCTCTGTAACACTGTAACCTTCAGAGTCACACCTGTAACAATGAAACCCTCAGTCTCATATGTAACACTGTAACCCTCAGAGTCATACCTGTAACACTGTAACCCTCAGAGTCCACTTTGTATCACTGTAACCCTCAGAGTCACCTCTGTAACAATGAAACCCTCAGTCTCATATGTAACACTGTAACCCTCAGAGTCACATCTGTAACACTGTAACCCTCAGTCTCCTCTGTAGCACTGTAACCCTCAGTCTCCTCTGTAACACTGTAACCCTCAGTCTCCTCTGTAAAACTGTAACCCTCAGAGTCACACCTGTAACACTGTAACCCTCAGAGTCCACTTTGTATCACTGTAACCCTCAGAGTCACCTCTGTAACAATGAAACCCTCAGTCTCATATGTAACACTGTAACCCTCAGAGTCACCTCTGTAACACTGTAACCCTCAGTCTCCTTTGTAACACTGTAACCCTCAGTCTCCTCTGTAACATTGTAACCCTCAGAGTCTCCACTGTAACACTGTAACCCTGAGTCTCCTCTGTAACACATTAACCCTCAGAGTCCACTTTGTAACACTGTAACCCTCAGAGTCTACTTTGTAACACTGTAACCCTCAGTCTCCTCTGTAACAATGTAACCCTCAGTCTCATATGTAACACTGTAACCCTCAGAGTCACCTCTGTAACACTGTAACCCCCAGAGTCACACCTGTAACACTGTAACCCTCAGAGTCCACTTTGTAACACTGTAACCCTCAGAGTCACCTCTGTAACACTGTAACCCTCAGTCTCCTCTGTAACACTGTAACCCTCAGAGTCCACTTTGTAACACTGTAACCCTCAGTCTCCTCTGTAACATTGTAACCCTCAGTCTCATATGTAACACTGTAACCCTCAGAGTCAACTCTGTAACACTGTAACCCTCAGAGTCTACTTTGTAACACTGTAACCCTCAGTCTCCTCTGTAACATTGTAACCCTCAGAGTCTCCACTGTAACTCTGTAACCCTCAGTCATCTCTGTAACACTGTAACCCTCAGAGTCCACTTTGTAACACTGTAACCCTCAGTCTCCTCTGTAACATTGTAACCGTCAGAGTCCACTTTGTAACACTGTAACCCTCAGTCTGCTCTGTAACATTGTAACCCTCAGAGTCACACCTGTAACACTGTAACCCTCAGAGTCCACTTTGTAACACTGTAACCCTCAGAGTCACCTCTGTAACACTGTAACCCTCAGAGTCACACCTGTAACACTGTAACCCTCAGAGTCCACTTTGTGACACTGTAACCCTCAGTCTCCTCTGTAACATTGTAACCCTCAGTCTCATATGTAACACTCTAACCCTCAGAGTCAACTCTGTAACACTGTAACCCTCAGAGTCTACTTTGTAACACTGTAACCCTCAGTCTCCTCTGTAACATTGTAACCCTCAGAGTCTCCACTGTAACACTGTAACCCTCAGTCTTCTCTGTAACACTGTAACCCTCAGAGTCCACTTTGTAACACTGTAACCCTCAGTCTCCTCTGTAACATTGTAACCGTCAGAGTCCACTTTGTAACACTGTAACCCTCAGTCTCCTCTGTAACATTGTAACCCTCAGAGTCACACCTGTAACACTGTAACCCTCAGAGTCCACTTTGTAACACTGTAACCCTCAGAGTCACCTCTGTAACACTGTAACCCTCAGAGTCACACCTGTAACACTGTAACCCTCAGAGTCCACTTTGTAACACTGTAACCCTCAGAGTCACCCCTATAACAATGAAACCCTCAGTCTCATATGTAACACTGTAACCCTCAGAGTCACACCTGTAACACTGTAACCCTCAGAGTCCACTTTGTATCACTGTAACCCTCAGAGTCACCTCTGTAACAATGAAACCCTCAGAGTCTACTTTGTAACACTGTAACCCCCAGTCTCCTCTGTAACACTGTAACCCTCAGTCTCCTCTGTAACATTGTAACCCTCAGTCTCTTCAGTAACATTGTAACCCTCAGTCTTCTCTGTAACACTGTAACCCTCAGAGTCTACTTTGTAACACTGTAACCCTCAGAGTCTCCTCTGTAACACTGTAACCCTCAGAGTCTACTTTGTAACACTGTAACCCCCAGTCTCCTCTGTAACACTGTAACCCTCAGTCTCCTCTGTAACATTGTAACCCTCAGTCTCTTCAGTAACATTGTAACCCTCAGTCTTCTCTGTAACACTGTAACCCTCAGAGTCTACTTTGTAACACTGTAACCCTCAGAGTCTCCTCTGTAACACTGTAACCCTCAGAGTCTGCTCTGTAACACTGTAACCTCAGAGTCTACTTTGTAACACTGTAACCCTCAGAGTCTACTCTGTAACATTAACCCTTAGAGTCTACTCTGTAACACTAACCCTCAGAGTCTCCACTGTAACACCGTAACCCTCAGAGTCTCCACTGTAACCCTCAGAGTCTACTTTGTAACACTGTAACCCTCAGAGTCTACTCTGTAAAACTAACACTGAGAGTCTCCTCTGTAAGACAGTAACCCTCAGAGTCTCCACTGTAACACTATAACACTCAGAAACCCCTCTGTAACATTGTAACCCTCAGAGTCACCTCTGTAACCCTCAGAGTCTTCTCTGTAAAACTCAGACTCCTCTGTAACACTGTAACCCTCAGAGTCTCCTCTGTAACCCTCTGAGTCACCTCTGTAACACTGTAACCCTCAGTCTCATATGTAACACTGTAACCCTCAGTCTACTCTGTAACACTGTAACTCTCAGAGTCTCCTCTTTAACACTGTAACCCTCAGAGTCTCCTCTTTAACACTGTAACCCTCAGAGTCACCTCTGTAACACTGTAACCCTCAGTCTCCTTTGTAACACTGTAACCCTCAGAGTCCACTCTGTAACACTGTAACTCTCAGAGTCACCTCTCTAACACTGTAACCCTCAGAGTCTACTCTGTAACACTGTAACCCTCAGTCTCCTCTTTAACACTGTAACCCTCAGAGTCTCCTCTGTAACGCTTTAACCCTCAGTCTCCTCTGTAACACTGTAACCCTCAGAGTCTCCTCTGTAACACTTTAACTCTCAGTCTCCTCTGTAACACTGTAACCCTAAGAGTCTCCTCTGTAACACTGGAACCCTCAGAGTCTCCTAGGTAACACTGTAACCCTCAGAGTCTCCTCTGTAACCAAGTAACACTCAGTCTCCTCTGTAACACCTTAACCCTCAGAGTCACCTCTGTAACACTGTAACCCTCAGTCTCCTATGTAACACTGTAACCCTCAGAGTCACATCTGTAACACTGTAAACCTCTTCTCTTCTATAACACTAACTCTCAGAGTCACCTCTGTAACACTGTAACCCTTAGTCTACTCTGTAGAGTTAGAGAAAGAGAGAAGGAGTGAGAGAAGGAGGTGTTGTCAGTTAGAGAGAGAGAAGGAGTAAGAGAGGGAAGTGGTGTGTGTTAGAGAGAGAGGAGTAAGAGAGGGAGGTGTTGTGACTTAGAGAGAGAGAGGAGTGAGAGAAGGAGGTGTTATGAGTTAGAGAGAGAGAGAGAGAAGGAGGTGTTGTGAGTTAGAGAGAGAGAGAAGGAGGTGTTGTGAGTTAGAGAGAGGAGTGAGAGAAGGAGGTGTTGTGAGTTAGAGAGAGGAGTGAGAGAAGGTGTTGTGAGATAGAGAGAGAGAAGGAGTTGTGAGTTAGAGAGAGAGAAGGAGTGAGAGAAGGAGGTGTTATGAGTTAGAGAGAGAGAGAAGGAGGTGTTGTGAGTTAGAGAGAGAGAGAAGGAGGTGTTGTGAGTTAGAGAGAGGAGTGAGAGAAGGAGGTGTTGTGAGTTAGAGAGAGGAGTGAGAGAAGGTGTTGTGAGTTAGAGAGAGAGAAGGAGTTGTTGTGAGTTAGAGAGAGAGAAGGAGTTGTTGTGAGTTAGAGAGAGAGAAGGAGTGAGAGAAGGAGGTGTTGTAAGTTAGAGAGAGAGAAGGAGTTAGAGAAGGAGGTGTTATGAGTTAGAGAGAGAAAGAGAAGGAGGTGTTGTAAGTTAGAGAGAGAGAAGGAGTTAGAGAAGGAGGTGTTATGAGTTAGAGAGAGAGAGAGAAGGAGGTGTTGTGAGTAGTGTAGGTGCTGCTGAGGAAAAGAACAGCAGGTTGTGAAGCGAGTGATCAATACGCTCCTCAGAGATTAATCTGCAGCTCCTAAATCAGGAGTCCGGCCTTGAGTCTGGAGCGGAGGGAGCAGAGGGAGTGGAGGGAGGTTGGGGGTGATATAGGAGCTCAGTCCACTCTAAACAGTGTGTGCTCCTCAGAGCCGTGTTCATCACTGATCTGTGTAATTGGGCGCAGGGAGAAAATATTCCTTACATTTCACGCTCGACCGCGGAGAGAGCGATACTCCTCAGCTGGAGAGGAGTGTGGAGTAATAAAGCAGTGAAGGAGGAACGCCGGGAGGAGGAGATTCCACAAGTCCTCATCCACACCTCCTCTCAGCCTTCACTCTCCAAACCAGTCCAAACTCATTCTACAGGATCATCTTCCACCATCTCTCCACCCTTTACAGCCAAACTCCTTCAGGACTGCTGTATGTAAATGAGCTCTTTTCTGATTAGCTGACTCCTCTTAAAATAGTGAGTGGGTGGAGCTAAACTGCTGTAGACTAAATGGGTGGAGCTAAACTGCTGTAGTCTAAATGGGTGGAGCTAAACTGCTGCAGACTAAATAGGTGGAGCTAAACTGCTGTAGTCTAAATAGGTGGAGCTAAACTGCTATAGTCTAAATAGGTGGAGCTAAACTGCTGTAGTCTAAATAGGTGGAGCTAAACTGCTGTAGACTAAATGGGTGGAGCTAAACTGCTATAGTCTAAATAGGTGGAGCTAAACTGCTGTAGTCTAAATAGGTGGAGCTAAACTGCTGTAGACTAAATGGGTGGAGCTGAACTGCTATAGTCTAAATAGGTGGAGCTAAACTGCTGCAGACTAAATAGGTGGAGCTAAACTGCTGTAGTCTAAATAGGTGGAGCTAAACTGCTGTAGACTAAATGGGTGGAGCTAAACTGCTGTAGTCTAAATAGGTGGAGCTAAACAGCTGCTGACTAAATAGGTGGAGCTAAACTGCTGTAGTCTAAATAGGTGGAGCTAAACTGCTGTAGTCTAAATGGGTGGAGCTAAACTGCTGTAGTCTAAATAGGTGGAGCTAAACTGCTGCAGGCTGAATGGGTGGAATGTGTAGGAAATGTATATAAAATCTGTATGGAATGTGTATAAATGTATATGGAATCTGTATGGAATGTGTATGAAATGTGTATAAATGTATATGGAATCTGTATGGAATGTGTATGGAATGTGTATAAATGTATATGGAATGTGTATGGAATGTGTATTGAATCTGTATGGAATGTGTATGGAATGTGTATTAAATCTGTATGGAATGTGTATGGAATGTGTATGAATGTATATGGAATCTGTATGGAATGTGTATGGAATGTACATAGAATGTGTATGGAATTTGTATGGGATGTGTTTGAATGTATATGGAATCTGTATGGAATGTGTAGGAATGTGCATGGAATGTGTATGGAATGTGTATGAATGTATATGAAATCTGTATGGAATGTATATGGAAACTATATGGAATGTGTATAGAATCTATATGGAATGTGTATGGAATGTACATAGAATGTGTATGGAATGTGTATGAATGTATATGAAATGTGTATGGAATGTATATGGAATCTGTATGGAATGTGTATGGAATCTATATGAAACGTGTATGGAATGTACATAGAATGTGTATGGAATTTGTATAGAATCTATATGAAAGGTGTATGAATGTGTATGAATGTGTATGGAATGTGTATTGAATGTGATATGGAATGTGTATGGAATGTACATAGAATTTGTATGGAATCTATATGAATGTGTATGAAATGTGTATTAAATGTGTATGGAATCTGTATGGAATGTGTATGGAATGTGTATGAATGTGTATGGAATGTGTATGGATGTGTATGGAATGTGTATGAATGTGTATGGATGTGTATGGAATGTGTATGAATGTGTATGGAATGTGTATGAATGTGTATGGAATGTGTATGGAATGTGTATGAATGTGTATGGAATGTGTATGGAATGTGTATGGAATGTGTACTGAATGTGTATTGAATGTGTATTGAATGTGTATGAATGTGTATGAATGTGTATGGAATCTTTATGGAATGTGTATAGATTGTGTATAAATGTGTATTGAATGTGTATGAATGTATATGGAATGTAAATAGAATGTATATAGAATCTGTATAGAATGTATATGGAATCTATATGGAATGTGTATGGAATGTGTATAAATGTATATGGAATCTGTATGGAATGTGTATTGAATCTGTATGGAATGTGTATGGAATGTACATAGAATGTGTATGGAATTTGTATGGGATGTGTTTGGATGTATATGGAATGTATATGGAATCTTTCTGAAATGTGTATAGAATCTGTATGGAATGTGTAGGAATGTGCATGGAATGTGTATGGAATGTGTATGAATGTATATGAAATCTGTATGGAATGTATATGGAAACTGTATGGAATGTGTATAGAATCTATATGGAATGTGTATGGAATGTACATAGAATGTGTATGGAATGTGTATGAATGTATATGAAATGTGTATGAAATGTATATGGAATCTGTATGGAATCTATATGAAATGTGTATGGAATGTACATAGAATGTGTATGGAATTTGTATGGAATCTATATGAAATGTGTATGAATGTGTATAAATGTGTATAAATGTGTATGAATGTGTATGAATGTGTATAAATGTGTATGAATGTGTATGGAATTTGTATGAAATGTGTATGGAATGTGTATAAAATGTGTATGAATGTGTATGAAATGTGCATTGAATGTGTATGAATGTGTATAAATAAGTATGAAATGTGTATTGAATGTGTATTGAACGTGTATGAAAGTGTATTGAATGTGTATTGAATGTGTATGAATGTGTATGAATGTCTATTGAATGTGTATTGAATGTGTATGAATGTGTATAAATGTGTACGAATGTGTATTGAATGTGTATGAATGTGTATGAATGTGTATAAATGTGTATGAAATGTGTATTGAATGTGTATGAATGTGTATTGAATGTGTATTGAATGTGTATAAATGTGCATGAATGTGTATGGAATGTGTATAAATGTATATGGAATGTGTATGGAATGTGTATTGAATCTGTATGGAATGTGTATGGAATGTGTATTAAATCTGTATGGAATGTGTATGGAATGTGTATGAATGTATATGGAATCTGTATGGAATGTGTATGGAATGTACATAGAATGTGTATGGAATTTGTATGGGATGTGTTTGAATGTATATGGAATGTATATGGAATCTTTCTGAAATGTGTATAGAATCTGTATGGAATGTGTAGGAATGTGCATGGAATGTGTATGGAATGTGTATGAATGTATATGAAATCTGTATAGAATGTATATGGAAACTATATGGAATGTATATAGAATCTATATGGAATGTGTATGGAATGTACATAGAATGTGTATGGAATGTGTATGAATGTATATGAAATGTGTATGGAATGTATATGGAATCTGTATGGAATGTGTATGGAATCTATAT
Organism: Megaleporinus macrocephalus; assembly: GCA_021613375.1. Taxonomy (NCBI): domain Eukaryota; kingdom Metazoa; phylum Chordata; class Actinopteri; order Characiformes; family Anostomidae; genus Megaleporinus; species Megaleporinus macrocephalus. The sequence goes on along the minus strand of JAJQXZ010000030.1, from coordinate 7,017 downwards.
GAAACGTGTATGGAATGTACATAGAATGTGTATGGAATTTGTATAGAATCTATATGAAAGGTGTATGAATGTGTATGGAATGTGTATTGAATGTGATATGGAATGTGTATGGAATGTACATAGAATTTGTATGGAATCTATATGAATGTGTATGAAATGTGTATTGAATGTGTATGGAATGTGTATGGAATGTGTATGAATGTGTATGGAATGTGTATAAATGTGTATGAAATGTGTATGAATGTGTATGAAATGTGTATTGAATGTGTATGAATGTGTATTGAATGTGTTTTGAATGTGTATAAATGTGCATGAATGTGTATGAAATGTGTATGAAATGTGTATGAATGTGTATTGAATGTGTATTGAATGTGTATGAATGTGTCTAAATGTGTATAAATGTGTATAAATGTGTATGAATGTGTATGAATGTGTATAAATGTGTATGAATGTGTATGGAATTTGTATGAAATGTGTATGAATGTGTATTGAATGTGTATTGAATGTGTATGAATGTGTCTAAATGTGTATAAAATGTGTATGAATGTGTATGAAATGTGCATTGAATGTGTATGAATGTGTATAAATAAGTATGAAATGTGTATTGAATGTGTATTGAAAGTGTATGAAAGTGTATTGAATGTGTATTGAATGTGTATGAATGTGTATGAATGTGTATTGAATGTGTATTGAATGTGTATGAATGTGTATAAATGTGTATGAATGTGTATTGAATGTGTATGAATGTGTATGAATGTGTATGAAAGTGTATGAAAGTGTACTGAATGTGTACTGAACGTGTATGAATGTGTATAAATGTGTATGAATGTGTATTGAATGTGTATGAATGTGTATGAAATGTGTATGAATGTGTATTGAATGTGAATGAATGTGTATGAAATGTGTATTGAATGTGTATGAATGTGTATGAATGTGTATGAAATGTGTATTGAATGTGTATTGAATGTGTATTGAATGTGTATGAATGTGTATAAATGTGTATGAAATGTGTATGAAAATGTATAAATGTGTATGAAATGTGTCTTGAATGTGTATGAAATGTGTATGAAATGTGTATGAAATGTGTATTGAATGTGTATGAATGTGTATGAATGTGTATGAATGTGTATGAAATGTGTATGAATGTGTATGAAATGTGTATTGAATGTGTATGAATGTGTCTAAATGTGTATTAAATGTGAATGAATTTGTATAAATATGTATGAATGTGTATTGAATGTGTATGAATGTGTCTAAATGTGTATTGAATGTGAATGAAAGTGTATAAATGTGTATGAATGTGTATTGAATGTGAATGAATGTGTATGAATGTGTATAAATGTGTATGAATGTGTATGGAATGTGTATGAAATGTGTATGAAATGTGTATGAATGTGTATTGAATGTGTATTGAATGTGTATGAATGTGTCTAAATGTGTATTGAATGTGAATAAATGTGTATAAATGTGTATGAATGTGTATAAATGTGTATGGAATGTGTATTAATGTGTATAAATGTGTATGAATGTGTATGGAATTTGTATGAAATGTGTATGAAATGTGTATGAAATGTTCATGACTGTGTATAAAATGTGTATTGAATGTGTATGAATGTGTATGAAATGTGTATGAAATGTGTATTGAATGTGTATGAAATGTGTATGAATGTGTATGAATGTGTATAAATGTGTATGAATGTGTATTGAATGTGTATTGAATGTGTATGAAATGTGTATTGAATGTGTATGAATGTGTATGAATGTGTATAAATGTGTATGAAATGTGTATTGAATGTGTATGAATGTGTATTGAATGTGTATTGAATGTGTATGAATGTGTATGAATGTGTATGAAAGTGTATGAAAGTGTATTGAATGTGTACTGAACGTGTATGAATGTGTATAAATGTGTATGAATGTGTATTGAATGTGTATGAATGTGTATGAATGTGTATTGAATGTGAATGAATGTGTATGAAATGTGTATGAATGTGTAAGAATGTTTATGAATGTGTATGAAATGTGTATTGAATGTGTATTGAATGTGTATGAATGTGTATGAATGTGTATGAAAGTGTATGAAAGTGTATTGAATGTGTACTGAACGTGTATGAATGTGTATAAATGTGTATGAATGTGTATTGAATGTGTATGAATGTGTATGAATGTGTATTGAATGTGAATGAATGTGTATGAAATGTGTATGAATGTGTAAGAATGTTTATGAATGTGTATTGAATGTGTATTGAATGTGTATTGAATGTGTATGAAATGTGTATTGAATATGTATGAATGTGTATGAATGTGTATAAATGTGTATGAAATGTGTATTGAATGTGTATGAATGTGTATTGAATGTGTATTGAATGTGTATGAATGTGTATGAATGTGTATGAAAGTGTATGAAAGTGTATTGAATGTGTACTGGACGTGTATGAATGTGTATAAATGTGTATGAATGTGTATTGAATGTGTATGAATGTGTATGAATGTGTATTGAATGTGAATGAATGTGTATGAAATGTGTATGAATGTGTAAGAATGTTTATGAATGTGTATGAAATGTGTATTGAATGTGTATTAAATGTGTATGAATGTGTATAAATGTGTATGAAATGTGTATGAATGTGTATGAATGTGTATGAATGTGTATGAAATGTGTATTGAATGTGTATGAATGTGTATGAATGTGTATAAATGTGTATGAAATGTGTATTGAATGTGTATGAATGTGTATTGAATGTGTATTGAATGTGTATGAATGTGTATGAATGTGTATGAAAGTGTATGAAAGTGTATTGAATGTGTACTGAACGTGTATGAATGTGTATAAATGTGTATGAATGTGTATTGAATGTGTATGAATGTGTATGAATGTGTATTGAATGTGAATGAATGTGTATGAAATGTGTATGAATGTGTAAGAATGTTTATGAATGTGTATGAAATGTGTATTGAATGTGTATTGAATGTGTATGAATGTGTATGAATGTGTATGAAAGTGTATGAAAGTGTATTGAATGTGTACTGAACGTGTATGAATGTGTATAAATGTGTATGAATGTGTATTGAATGTGTATGAATGTGTATGAATGTGTATTGAATGTGAATGAATGTGTATGAAATGTGTATGAATGTGTAAGAATGTTTATGAATGTGTATTGAATGTGTATTGAATGTGTATTGAATGTGTATGAAATGTGTATTGAATATGTATGAATGTGTATGAATGTGTATAAATGTGTATAAATGTGTATGAAATGTGTATTGAATGTGTATGAATGTGTATTGAATGTGTATTGAATGTGTATGAATGTGTATGAATGTGTATGAAAGTGTATGAAAGTGTATTGAATGTGTACTTAACGTGTATGAATGTGTATAAATGTGTGTGAATGTGTATTGAATGTGTATGAATGTGTATGAATGTGTATTGAATGTGAATGAATGTGTATGAAATGTGTATGAATGTGTAAGAATGTTTATGAATGTGTATGAAATGTGTATTGAATGTGTATTAAATGTGTATGAATGTGTATAAATGTGTATGAAATGTGTATGAATGTGTATGAATGTGTATGAATGTGTATGAATGTGCATGAATGTGTATGAAATGTGTATTGAATGTGTATGAATGTGTATGGAATGTGTATGAAATGTGTATGAAATGTGTATGAATGTGTATTGAATGTGTATGAAATGTGTATGAAATGTGTATTGAATGTGTATTGAATGTGTATTGAAAGTGTATGAGTGTATAAATGTGTATGAAATGTGTATAAAATGTGTATGAAATGTGTACGAATGTGTATGAATGTGTATGAATGTGTATGAAATGTGTACGAATGTGTATGAATGCGTATAAATGTGTATGAAATGTGTATGAATGTGTATGAAATGTTTATTGAATGTGTATGAAACGTGTATTGAATGTGTATTAAATGTGTATGAATGTGTATAAATGTGTATGAAATGTGTATGAATGTGTATGAATGTGTATGAATGTGTATGAAATGTGTATTGAATGTGTATGAATGTGTATGAATGTGTATAAATGTGTATGAAATGTGTATTGAATGTGTATGAATGTGTATTGAATGTGTATTGAATGTGTATGAATGTGTATGAATGTGTATGAAAGTGTATGAAAGTGTATTGAATGTGTACTGAACGTGTATGAATGTGTATAAATGTGTATGAATGTGTATTGAATGTGTATGAATGTGTATGAATGTGTATTGAATGTGAATGAATGTGTATGAAATGTGTATGAATGTGTAAGAATGTTTATGAATGTGTATGAAATGTGTATTGAATGTGTATTGAATGTGTATGAATGTGTATGAATGTGTATGAAAGTGTATGAAAGTGTATTGAATGTGTACTGAACGTGTATGAATGTGTATAAATGTGTATGAATGTGTATTGAATGTGTATGAATGTGTATGAATGTGTATTGAATGTGAATGAATGTGTATGAAATGTGTATGAATGTGTAAGAATGTTTATGAATGTGTATTGAATGTGTATTGAATGTGTATTGAATGTGTATGAAATGTGTATTGAATATGTATGAATGTGTATAAATGTGTATGAAATGTGTATTGAATGTGTATGAATGTGTATTGAATGTGTATTGAATGTGTATGAATGTGTATGAATGTGTATGAAAGTGTATGAAAGTGTATTGAATGTGTACTGAACGTGTATGAATGTGTATAAATGTGTGTGAATGTGTATTGAATGTGTATGAATGTGTATGAATGTGTATTGAATGTGAATGAATGTGTATGAAATGTGTATGAATGTGTAAGAATGTTTATGAATGTGTATGAAATGTGTATTGAATGTGTATTAAATGTGTATGAATGTGTATAAATGTGTATGAAATGTGTATGAATGTGTATGAATGTGTATGAATGTGTATGAAATGTGTATGAATGTGTATGAATGTGCATGAATGTGTATGAAATGTGTATGAAATGTGTATTGAATGTGTATGAATGTGTATGAAATGTGTATGAAATGTGTATTGAATGTGTATGAATGTGTATGAATGTGTATGAATGTGTATGAAATGTGTATGAATGTGTATGAAATGTGTATTGAATGTGTATGGAATGTGTATGAATGTGTATTGAATGTGTATGAATGTGTCTAAATGTGTATTGAATGTGAATGAATGTGTTTAAATATGTATGAATGTGTATTGAATGTGTATGAATGTGTCTAAATGTGTATTGAATGTGAATGAAAGTGTATAAATGTGTATGAATGTGTATTGAATGTGAATGAATGTGTATGAATGTGTATAAATGTGTATGAATGTGTATGGAATGTGTATGAAATGTGTATGAAATGTGTATGAATGTGTATTGAATGTGTATTGAATGTGTATGAATGTGTCTAAATGTGTATTGAATGTGAATAAATGTGTATAAATGTGTATGAATGTGTATAAATGTGTATGGAATGTGTATTAATGTGTATAAATGTGTATGAATGTGCATGGAATTTGTATGAAATGTGTATGAAATGTGTATGAAATGTTCATGACTGTGTATAAAATGTTTATTGAATGTGTATGAATGTGTATGAAATGGTATGAAATGTGTATTGAATGTGTATGAAATGTGTATGAATGTGTATGAATGTTTATGAATGTGTATGAATGTGTATTGAATGTGTATTGAATGTGTATTGAATGTGTATGAAATGTGTATTGAATGTGTATGAATGTGTATGAATGTGTATAAATGTGTATGAAATGTGTATTGAATGTGTATGAATGTGTATTGAATGTGTATTGAATGTGTATGAATGTGTATGAATGTGTATGAAAGTGTATTGAATGTGTACTGAACGTGTATGAATGTGTATAAATGTGTATGAATGTGTATTGAATGTGTATGAATGTGTATGAATGTGTATTGAATGTGAATGAATGTGTATGAAATGTGTATGAATGTGTAAGAATGTTTATGAATGTGTATTGAATGTGTATTGAATGTGTATTGAATGTGTATGAAATGTGTGTATTGAATATGTATGAATGTGTATGAATGTGTATAAATGTGTATGAAATGTGTATTGAATGTGTATGAATGTGTATTGAATGTGTATTGAATGTGTATGAATGTGTATGAATGTGTATGAATGTGTATTGAATGTGAATGAATGTGTATGAAATGTGTATGAATGTGTAAGAATGTTTATGAATGTGTATGAATGTGTATTGAATGTGTATGAAATGTGTATGAAATGTGTATAAATGTGTATGAATGTGTATGAATGTGTATTGAATGTGTATGAATGTGTATGAAATGTGTATTGAATGTGTATGAATGTGTATGAATGTGTATAAATGTGTATGAAATGTGTATTGAATGTGTATGAATGTGTATGAATGTGTATAAATGTGTATGAAATGTGTATTGATTGTGTATGAATGTGTATAAATGTGTATTGAATGTGAATGAATGTGTATGAAATGTGTATGAATGTGTAAGAATTTTTATGAATGTGTATGAAATGTGTATTGAATGTGTATTGAATGTGTATGAATGTGTATGAATGTGTATGAAAGTGTATGAAAGTGTATTGAATGTGTACTGAACGTGTATAAATGTGTATAAATGTGTATGAATGTGTATTGAATGTGTATAAATGTGTATGAATGTGTATTGAATGTGAATGAATGTGTATGAAATGTGTATGAATGTGTAAGAATGTTTATGAATGTGTATTGAATGTGTATTGAATGTGTATTGAATGTGTATGAAATGTGTATTGAATATGTATGAATGTGTATGAATGTGTATAAATGTGTATGAAATGTGTATTGAATGTGTATGAATGTGTATTGAATGTGTATTGAATGTGTATGAATGTGTGTATGAATGTGTATGAAAGTGTATTGAATGTGTACTGAACGTGTATGAATGTGTATAAATGTGTGTGAATGTGTATGAATGTGTATATGTGTATGAATGTGTATGAATGTGTAATGAATGTGTA
>JAJQXZ010000056.1:30000-62870 GCA_021613375.1 Megaleporinus macrocephalus | reverse complement strand
CAGACTCCATAGAGGACTAAACAGACTCTATATAAGAATAAACAGACTCCACAGAGGACCGAGCAGACTCTATATGGGACTGGACAGACTCCACAAAGGACTGAATAGACTCAGTATTGGACTGAACAGACTCAGTATTGGACTGAATAGACTCAGTATTGGACTGAAATCAGATACTCCAGTATTGACTGAAAGACTCAGTATTGGACTGAATAGACTCAGTATTGGACTAATAGACTTCAGTATTGTACTGAACAGACTCAGTATTGGACTGAACAGACTCATATTGGACTGAATAGACTCATATAGACTGAACAGACTCTTATTGGACTGAACAGACTCATTATGGACTGAACAGACTCAGTATGGACTGAACAGACTCAGTATTGACTGAACAGACTCTATATGGACTGAACAGACTCTAATATGACTGAACAGACTCTTTGAGGACTGAAAGACTCAGTATAGACTACACAGACTCAGTATTGACTGAATAGACTCAGTATTGGAATGAACAGACTCATATTGGACTGAACAGACTCATAGAGGAAACAGACTGTATAAGGACTAAACAGACTCCACAAAGGACTGAACAGACTCTATATGGGACTGGACAGACTCCACAATGGACTGAACAGACTCAGTATTGGACTGAACAGACTCAGTATTGGACTGAATAGACTCAGTATTGGACTAAATAGACTCAGTATTGTACTGAACAGACTCAGTATTGGACTGAATAGACTCAGTATTGGACTAAATAGACTCAGTATTGTACTGAACAGATTCAGTATTGGAATGAACAGATTCAGTATTGGAGCTGAACGGACTCAGTATTAGACAGAATAGACTCAGTATTGGACTAAATAGACTCAGTATTAGACTGAATAGACTCAGTATTGGACTGAACAGACTCCAAATTGGACTGAACAGACTACATATAAGACTAAACAGACTCCATATATGACTAAACAGACTCCACAGAGGAATGAACAGACTCTTTAGAGGACTGACCAGACTCTGTATTGGACTGCACATACTCCACAGAGGACTGAAAAGACTCTATAGGGGGCTTATCAGACTCTTTAGAGGACTGAACAGAATCTTTAGAGGACTGAAAAGACTCCACAGAGGAGTGAATAGACTCAGTATTGGACTGAATAGACTCAGTATTGGACTACATAGACTCATTATTGGACTGAATAGACTCAGTATTGGAACTGAACAGACTCTGTATTGGACTGAACAGACTCCATAGAGGAATGAACAGACTCTATATAAGACTAAACAGACTCCACAGAGGACTGAGCACACTCTATATGGGACTGGACAGATTTAGTATTGGACTGAACAGACTCAGTATTGGACTGAACAGATTTAGTATTGGAGTGAACAGATTCTGTATTGGACTGAACAGACTCAGTATTGGACTGAATAGACTCAGTATTGGACTAAATAGACTCAGTATTGTACTGAACAGACTCAGTATTGGACTGAATAGACACAGTATTGGACTGAACAGATTCAGTATTGGACTGAACAGACTCCATATTGGACTGAACAGACTCCATATAAGACTAAACAGACTCCATATAAGACTAAAGAGTCTCCACAGAGGACTGAACAGACTCTTTAGAGGACTGAACAGACTCTGTATTGGACTGCACATACTCCACAGAGGACTGAACAGACTCTATATAGGACTGAACAAACTCCACAGAGGACTGAACAGACTCTTTAGAGGACTGAAAAGACTCTATAGGGGGCTTATCAGACTCTTTAGAGGACTGAACAAACTCTTTAGAGGACTGAAAAGACTCCACAGAGGACTGAATAGACTCAGTATTGGACTGAATAGACTCAGTATTGGACTGAATAGACTCAGTATTGGACTACATAGACTCATTATTGGACTGAACAGACTCAGTATTGGACTGAACAGACTCCATATTGGACTGAACAGACTCCATATAAGACTAAACAGACTCCACAGAGGACTGAGCAGACTCTATATGGGACTGGACAGATTTAGTATTGGACAGAACAGACTCAGTATTGGACTGAATAGACTCAGTATTGGACTGAACAGACTCAGTACTGGACTGAACAGACTCTATATATAGGACTGAACAGACTCAGTATTGGACTAAATAAACTCAGTATTGTACTGAACAGACTCAGTATTGGACCGAACAGACTCAGTACTGGACTGAATAGACTCAGTATTGGACTGAACAGACTCAGTATTGGACTGAACAGATTCAGTATTGGACTGAACAGACTCAGTACTGGACTGAACAGACTCTATATATAGGACTGAACAAAATATTTAGAGGACTGAACAGACTCTATATAGGACTGAACAGACTCAGTATTGGACCGAATAGACTCAGTACTGGACTGAACAGACTCAGTATTGGACTAAATAGACTACATATAAAACTAAACAGACTCCACAAAGGACTGAACAGACTCCACAAATGACTGAACAGACTCTTTAGAGGACTGAACAGACTCTTTAGAGAACTGAACATACTCCACAGAGGACTGAACAGACTCCAAAGAGGACTGAACAGACTCAGTATTGGACTGAACAGACTCTATATAGGACTGAACAGACTCTATATAGGACTGAACAGATTCCACAAAGGACTGAACAGGACTAAGTCTTGGACTGAATAGACTCAGAATTGGACTACAAAGACTCAGTATTGGACTGCATAGACTCAGTATTGGACTGAACAGACTCTGTATTGAACTGCACATACTCCATAGAGGACTAAACAGAGTCTATATAAGAATAAACAGACTCCACAGAGGACCGAGCAAACTCTATATGGGACTTGACAGACTCCACAAAAGGACTGAATAGACTCAGTATTGGACTGAACAGACTCAGTATTGGACTGAATAGACTCAGTATTGGACTAAATAGACTCAGTATTGTACTGAACAGACTCAGTATTGGACTGAACAGACTCAGTATTGGACTGAACAGATTCAGTATTGGACTGAACAGATTCAGTATTGGACTGAACAGACTCAGTATTGGACTGAACAGATTCAGTATTGGAGTGAATAGACTCAGTATTGGACTGAACAAATTCAGTATTGGACTGAACAGATTCAGTATTGGACTGAACAGACTCAGTATATAGACAGAATGACTCATGTATGGACTAAATAGACTCAGTATTGGACTAATAGACTCAGGTATTACACTGAATAGACTCAGTATTGGACTGAAAAGACTCACGCATTGGACTGAACAGACTCCATATAAGACTAAACAGACTCCATATAAGACTAAACAGACTCTACAGCGAGACTGAACAGACTCTTAGAGGAACTGAACAGACTCAGTATTAGACTTGAATAGACTCAGTATTGGACATGAATAGACTCAGTGTTGTACTGACAAGACTCAGTATTGATGGACTGAACAGACTCAGTATTGGACTAAATAAACTCAGTATTGTACTGAACGACTCAGTATTGGATTGAAACCAGACTCAGTATTGGACTGAACAGATTCTGTATTGGACTGAACAGACTCGGTATTGGACTGAACAGACTCAGTATTGGACTGAAACAGATTCAGTATTGGACTGAAACAGATTCAGTATTGGACTGAACAGACTCAGTATTAGGACAGAAAGACTCAGTATTGGACTGAATAGACTCATCATTGGACTGAACAGACTCTGTATTGGACTGCACATACTCCACAGAGGACTGAACAGACTCTATATAGGACTGAACAAACTCCACAGAGGACTGAACAGACTCTTTAGAGGACTGAAAAGACTCTACAGGGGGCTTATCAGACTCTTTAGAAGACTGAACAGACTCTTTAGAGGACTGAAAAGACTCCACAGAGGACTGAATAGACTCAGTATTGGACTGAATAGACTCAGTATTGGACTACATAGACTCATTATTGGACTGAACAGACTCAGTATTGGACTGAACAGACTCCATATTGGACTGAACAGACTCCATAGAGGAATGAACAGACTCTATATAAGACTAAACAGACTCAGTATTGGACCGAGTAGACTCAGTACTGGACTGAATAGACTCAGTATTGGACTAAATAGACTCAGTATTGGACTGAACAGACTCCATATTAGACTAAACAGTCTCCATACAAGACTAAACAGACTACATATAAGACTAAACAGACTCCACAAAGGACTGAACAGACTCTTTAGAGGACTGAACAGACTCTTTAGAGAACTGAACATACTCCACAGAGGACTGAACAGACTCCAAAGAGGACTGAACAGACTCAGTATTGGACTGAACAGACTCTATATAGGACTGAACAGACTCTTTAGAGGACTGAACAGACTCCACAGAGGACTGAACAGACTCAGTCTTGGACTGAATAGACTCAGTATTGGACTACAAAGACTCAGTATTGGACTGAATAGACTCATTATTGGACTGAACAGACTCAGTACTGGACTGAACAGACTCTATATAGGACTGAACAAACTCTTTACAGGACTAAATAGACTCTATATAGGACTGAACAGACTCTTAAGAGCACTGACCAGGCACTTTAGAGGACAGAACAGACTCTATAGGGGGCTGAACAGACTCAGTATTAGACTGAACAGACTCTATATAGGACTGAAAAAACTCTTAAGAGGACTGAACAGACTTAGAATTGGACTGAATAGACTCAGTATTCGACTACATAGACTCATTATTGGACTGAATAGACTCAGTATTGGAATGAACAGACTCCATATTGGACTGAACAGACTCCATAGAGGACTAAACAGACTCTATATAAGAATAAACAGACTCCACAGAGGACCGAGCAGACTCTATATGGGACTGGACAGACTCCACAAAGGACTGAATAGACTCAGTATTGGACTGAACAGACTCAGTATTGGACTGAATAGACTCAGTATTGGACTAAATAGACTCAGTATTGTACTGAACAGACTCAGTATTGGACTGAATAGACTCAGTATTGGACTAAATAGACTCAGTATTGTACTGAACAGACTCAGTATAGGACTGAACAAACTCTTTACAGGACTAAATAGACTCTATATAGGACTGAACAGACTCTTTAGAGCACTGACCAGGCACTTTAGAGGACAGAACAGACTCTATAGGGGGCTGAACAGACTCAGTATTAGACTGAACAGACTCTATATAGGACTGAAAAGACTCTTAAGAGGACTGAACAGACTTAGAATTGGACTGAATAGACTCAGTATTCGACTACATAGACTCATTATTGGATTGAATAGACTCAGTATTGGAATGAACAGACTCCATATTGGACTGAACAGACTCCATAGAGGACTAAACAGACTCTGTATAAGAATAAACAGACTCCACAAAGGACCGAGCAGACTCTACATGGGACTGGACAGACTCCACAAAGGACTGAATAGACTCAGTATTGGACTGAACAGACTCAGTATTGGACTGAATAGACTCAGTATTGGACTAAATAGACTCAGTATTGTACTGAACAGACTCAGTATTGGACTGAATAGACTCAGTATTGGACTAAATAGACTCAGTATTGTACTGAACAGATTCAGTATTGGAATGAACAGATTCAGTATTGGACTGAACGGACTCAGTATTAGACAGAATAGACTCAGTATTGGACTAAATAGACTCAGTATTAGACTGAATAGACTCAGTATTGGACTGAACAGACTCCAAATTGGACTGAACAGACTACATATAAGACTAAACAGACTCCATATATGACTAAACAGACTCCACAGAGGAATGAACAGACTCTTTAGAGGACTGACCAGACTCTGTATTCGACTGCACATACTCCACAGAGGACTGAAAAGACTCTATAGGGGGCTTATCAGACTCTTTAGAGGACTGAACAGAATCTTTAGAGGACTGAAAAGACTCCACAGAGGAGTGAATAGACTCAGTATTGGACTGAATAGACTCAGTATTGGACTACATAGACTCATTATTGGACTGAATAGACTCAGTATTGGACTGAACAGACTCTGTATTGGACTGAACAGACTCCATAGAGGAATGAACAGACTCTATATAAGACTAAACAGACTCCACAGAGGACTGAGCACACTCTATATGGGACTGGACAGATTTAGTATTGGACTGAACAGACTCAGTATTGGACTGAACAGATTTAGTATTGGAGTGAACAGATTCTGTATTGGACTGAACAGACTCAGTATTGGACTGAATAGACTCAGTATTGGACTAAATAGACTCAGTATTTTACTGAACAGACTCAGTATTGGACTGAATAGACTCAGTATTGGACTGAATAGACTCAGTATTGGACTGAACAGATTCAGTATTGGACTGAACAGACTCCATATTGGACTGAACAGACTCCATATAAGACTAAACAGACTCCATATAAGACTAAAGAGTCTCCACAGAGGACTGAACAGACTCTTTAGAGGACTGAACAGACTCTGTATTGGACTGCACATACTCCACAGAGGACTGAACAGACTCTATATAGGACTGAACAAACTCCACAGAGGACTGAACAGACTCTTTAGAGGACTGAAAAGACTCTATAGGGGGCTTATCAGACTCTTTAGAGGACTGAACAAACTCTTTAGAGGACTGAAAAGACTCCACAGAGGACTGAATAGACTCAGTATTGGACTGAATAGACTCAGTATTGGACTGAATAGACTCAGTATTGGACTACATAGACTCATTATTGGACTGAACAGACTCAGTATTGGACTGAACAGACTCCATAGAGGAATGAACAGACTCTATATAAGACTAAACAGACTCCACAGAGGACTGAGCAGACTCTATATGGGACTGGACAGATTTAGTATTGGACAGAACAGACTCAGTATTGGACTGAATAGACTCAGTATTGGACTGAACAGACTCAGTACTGGACTGAACAGACTCTATATATAGGACTGAACAGACTCAGTATTGGACTAAATAAACTCAGTATTGTACTGAACAGACTCAGTATTGGACCGAACAGACTCAGTACTGGACTGAATAGACTCAGTATTGGACTGAACAGACTCAGTATTGGACTGAACAGATTCAGTATTGGACTGAACAGACTCAGTACTGGACTGAACAGACTCTATATATAGGACTGAACAAAATATTTAGAGGACTGAACAGACTCTATATAGGACTGAACAGACTCAGTATTGGACCGAATAGACTCAGTACTGGACTGAACAGACTCAGTATTGGACTAAATAGACTACATATAAAACTAAACAGACTCCACAAAGGACTGAACAGACTCCACAAATGACTGAACAGACTCTTTAGAGGACTGAACAGACTCTTTAGAGAACTGAACATACTCCACAGAGGACTGAACAGACTCCAAAGAGGACTGAACAGACTCAGTATTGGACTGAACAGACTCTATATAGGACTGAACAGACTCTATATAGGACTGAACAGATTCCACAAAGGACTGAACAGACTAAGTCTTGGACTGAATAGACTCAGAATTGGACTACAAAGACTCAGTATTGGACTGCATAGACTCAGTATTGGACTGAACAGACTCTGTATTGGACTGCACATACTCCATAGAGGACTAAACAGAGTCTATATAAGAATAAACAGACTCCACAGAGGACAGAGCAAACTCTATATGGGACTTGACAGACTCCACAAAGGACTGAATAGACTCAGTATTGGACTGAACAGACTCAGTATTGGACTGAATAGACTCAGTATTGGACTAAAAAGACTCAGTATTGTACTGAACAGACTCAGTATTGGACTGAACAGACTCAGTATTGGACTGAACAGATTCAGTATTGGACTGAACAGATTCAGTATTGGACTGAACAGACTCAGTATTGGACTGAACAGATTCAGTATTGGAGTGAATAGACTCAGTATTGGACTGAACAAATTCAGTATTGGACTGAACAGATTCAGTATTGGACTGAACAGACTCAGTATTAGACAGAATAGACTCAGTATTGGACTAAATAGACTCAGTATTACACTGAATAGACTCAGTATTGGACTGAAAAGACTCCGAATTGGACTGAACAGACTCCATATAAGACTAAACAGACTCCATATAAGACTAAACAGACTCTACAGAGGACTGAACAGACTCTTTAGAGGACTGAACAGACTTAGTATTAGACTGAATAGACTCAGTATTGGACTGAATAGACTCAGTGTTGTACTGAAAAGACTCAGTATTGGACTGAACAGACTCAGTATTGGACTAAATAAACTCAGTATTGTACTGAACAGACTCAGTATTGGATTGAACAGACTCAGTATTGGACTGAACAGATTCTGTATTGGACTGAACAGACTCGGTATTGGACTGAACAGACTCAGTATTGGACTGAACAGATTCAGTATTGGACTGAACAGATTCAGTATTGGACTGAACAGACTCAGTATTAGACAGAATGGACTCAGTTTTGGACTAAATAGACTCAGTATTAGACTGAATAGACTCAGTATTTGACTGAACAGACTCCATATTGGACTGAACAGACTCCATATAAGACTAAACAGACTCCATATTAGACTAAACAGACTCCACAGAGGACTGAACAGACTCTTTAGAGGACTGAACAGACTCTTTATTGGACTGCACATACTCCACAGAGGACTGAACAGACTCTATATAGGACTGAACAAACTCCACAGAGGACTGAACAGACTCTTTAGAGGACTGAAAAGACTCCACAGACGACTGAATAGACTCAGTATTGGACTAAATAGACTCAGTATTGGACTACATAGACTCATTATTGGACTGAACAGACTCAGTATTGGACTGAACAGACTCCATATTGGACTGAACAGGCTCCATAGAGGACTGAACAGACTCTATATAAGACTAAACAGACTCCACAGAGGACTGAGCAGACTCTATATGGGACTGGACAGATTTAGTATTGGACAGAACAGACTCAGTATTGGACTGAATAGACTCAGTATTGGACTGAACAGACTCAGTATTGGACTGAACAGACTCAGTATTGGACTAAATAGACTCAGTATTGTACTGAACAGACTCAGTATTGGCCTGAACAGATTCAGTATTGGACTGAACAGACTCAGTATTCGACTGAACAGATTCAGTATCGGAGTGAATAGACTCAGTATTCGACTGAACAGATTCAGTATTGGACTGAACAGATTCAGTATTGGACTGGACAGATTCAGTATTGGACTGAACGGACTCAGTATTAGACAGAATAGACTCAGTATTGGACTAAATAGACTCAGTATTAGACTGGATAGACTCAGTATTGGACTGAACAGACTCCATATAAGACTAAACAGAATCCATATATGACTAAACAGACTCCACAGAGGACTGAACAGGCTCTTTAGAGGACTGAACAGACTCTGTATTGGACTGCACATACTCCACAGAGGACTGAACAGACTCTATATAGGACTGAACAAACTCCACAGAGGACTGAACAGACTCTTTAGAGGACTGAAAAGACTCTATAGGGGGCTTATCAGACTCTTTAGAGGACTGAACAGACTCTTTAGAGGACTGAAAAGACTCCACAGAGGACTGAATAGACTCAGTATTGGACTGAACAGACTCAGTATTGGACTAAATAAACTCAGTATTGTACTGAACAGACTCAGTATTGGAGTGAACAGACTCAGTATTGGACAGAACAGATTCAGTATTGGACTGAACAGACTCAGTATCGGACTGAATAGACTCAGTATTGGACTGAATAGACTCAGTGTTGTACTGAAAAGACTCAGTATTGGACTGAATAGACTCAGTGTTGTACTGAAAAGACTCAGTATTGGACTGAACAGACTCAGTATTGGACTAAATAAACTCAGTATTGTACTGAACAGACTCAGTATTGGACTGAACAGACTCAGTATTGGACTGAACAGACTCAGTATTGGACTGAACAGATTCAGTATTGGACTGAACAGACTCAGTATTGGACTGAACAGACTCAGTATTGGACTGAACAGATTTAGTATTGGAGTGAATGGACTCAGTATTGGACTGAATAGACTCAGTATTGGACTGAACAGATTCTGTATTGGAGTGAATGGACTCAGTATTGGACTGAATAGACTCAGTATTGGACGGAACAGATTCTGTATTGGACTGAACAGACTCAGTATTGGACTAAATAGACTCAGTATTGTACTGAACAGACTCAGTATTGTACTAAACAGACTCAGTATTGGACTGAACAGACTTAGTATTGGACTGAACAGACTCAGTATTGGACTAAATAGACTCAGTATTGTACTGAACAGACTCGGTATTGGACTGAACAGACTCAGTATTGGACTGAACAGACTCAGTATTGGACTGAACAGACTCAGTATTGGACTGAACAGATTCAGTATTGGAGTGAATAGACTCAGTGTTGTACTGAAAAGACTCAGTATTGGACTGAACAGATTCAGTATTGGACTGAACAGATTCAGTATTGGACTGAACAGACTCAGTATTAGACAGAATGGACTCAGTATTGGACTAAATAGACTCAGTATTAGACTGAATAGACTCAGTATTTGACTGAACAGACTCCATATTGGACTGAACAGACTCCATATAAGACTAAACAGACTCCATATTAGACTAAACAGACTCCACAGAGGACTGAACAGACTCTTTAGAGGACTGAACAGACTCTGTATTGGACTGCACATACTCCACAGAGGACTGAACAGACTCTATATAGGACTGAACAAACTCCACAGAGGACTGAACAGACTCTTTAGAGGACTAAAAAGACTCTATAGGGGGCTTATCAGACTCTTTAGAGGACTGAACAGACTCTTTAGAGGACTGAAAAGACTCCACAGACGACTGAACAGACTCTTTAGAGGACTGAATAGACTCAGTATTGGACTACATAGACTCATTATTGGACTGAACAGACTCAGTATTGGACTGAACAGACTCCATATTGGACTGAACAGATTCAGTATTGGACTGAACAGATTCAGTATTGGACTGAACAGACTCAGTATTGGACTGAACAGACTCAGTATTGGACTGAACAGACTCAGTATTGGACTGAACAGATTCAGTATTGGAGTGAATGGACTCAGTATTGGACTGAATAGACTCAGTATTGGACTGAACAGATTCAGTATTGGACTGAACAGACTCAGTACTGGACTGAACAGACTCTATATATAGGACTGAACAAACTCTTTAGAGGACTGAACAGACTCTATATAGGACTGAACAGACTCAGTATTGGACTGAACAGACTCCATATTAGACTAAACAGACTCCATACAAGACTAAACAGACTACATATAAGACTAAACAGACTCCACAAAGGACTGAACAGACTCTTTAGAGGACTGAACAGACTCTTTAGAGAACTAAACATACTACATAGAGGACTGAACAGACTCCAAGGAGGACTGAACAGACTCAGTATTGGACTGAACAGACTCTATATAGGACTGAACAGACTCTTTAGAGGACTGAACAGACTCCACAGAGGACTGAACAGACTCAGTCTTGGACTGAATAGACTCAGTATTGGACTACAAAGACTCAGTATTGGACTGAATAGACTCATTATTGGACTGAACAGACTCCTTAGAGGACTGAACAGACTCTAGTTTTTTCGAGTGCGCATGCGCGAAAGTGCGTGCAGCCATTGCAGTAGCTCCCGTTCGCGTGTTCGTGTTTTTGCTTTTAACTATAGTTTTATCTTAATAATATTATTTATTTTTTACAAAGTAACTTAGTGAAGCTGTGCCCTCTCGAATCATGCTAGTAGAGAGAGTTTTGGTCAGTTTGTTCGCTGTGAAAGTTCTACTTTCACTCTCCTGGTGCACCGCGGTGCAGCATGGCCCCTTTGTTTACACTCGGGATCAGCTGATCACGCTGAAGCCGGCCGGCATGGAGACCAGGGCCGCTAACATCCCCGAGGAGCTTTGGAGACGGACGCACAGGGACTGTAGAGGAGGAACTAAACAGCGCACGGCGAAAGCGAGGGCGAAGAGACGGAGGCTTATGGAGAAAAAGGGGTATAAGCCGCGTCTCCCCACTGTCGTCATGGGCAACGTTAGATCACTGGCTAATAAGATGGACGAGCTAACAGCGTTAGCCACGAGTCAGAAGGAGTACCGGCAGTGTAGTTTAATGTGCTTTTCGGAGACATGGCTACACCAGAACATTCCAGATGAGAACGTTTCAATCGCTGGCTTTCAGACTGTTCGGGCCGACCGGGACTGCACCGAGAGCGGTAAGCGGAGAGGGGGGGGGGGCTGGCTGTGTTAGTTAATAACCGCTGGTGCGCCCCTGGTCACATTACCATCAAGGAGCGTATCTGTTGTCCGGACATTGAGCTGTTGGCTGTTGGACTCAGGCCATATTATTTGCCGCGGGAGTTTTCCCATGTTGTTGTCGTGGCTGTTTATATCCCCCCCTCTGCAAACCCGACGTCGGCGTGTGACGTCATTCACTCCACCATAGCGCGTCTTCAAACTCAACACCCGACTGCTTTCATTGCCATATCAGGTGACTTCAACCACGTCACTATGGCCAGGACATTACCAAACTTCACTCAGTATGTGGACTGTCCCACCAGAGAGGAGAGAACACTGGACCTGCTGTATGCTAATGTTAAGGATGCATACAGTTGCTCCCCCCTCCCCCCTCTGGGTGGATCTGATCATAACTTGGTCAGCCTTAGCTCAAAGTATGTGCCTCAGGTGAAGAGTCAGCCTGTGACCACGAGGACAGTGAGGAGATGGTCAGAGGAGACTTCTGAAGTGCTGCAGGACTGCTTTGAGACTACAGACTGGACAGCACTCTATGAGCCTCATGGAGAGGACATTGACGAGCTCACAGAGTGCATCACAGACTACATCAATTTCTGTGTGGACTCCACTGTCCCAACCAGGACTGTTAAATGTTACCCAAACAACAAGCCGTGGGTAACAAAAGACATTAAAGCCCTCCTCAACAAGAAGAAGAGGGCTTTCAGAGCTGGAGACCGGGAGGAGGTGAGAACGATTCAGAGAGAGCTGAAGAGAACCATCAGGGAGGCTAAGAACAGATATAGGAGGAAGCTGGAGTGGAAACTCCAGCAGAACAACATGAGGGATGTTTGGAGTGGTATGAGAACTATCACTGGCTTCAGATCCAGCAACAACAGGGGAGTAGAGGGCAGTGTGGACAGGGCCAACCAGTTAAATTTGTTTTTTAACAGATTTGACACTGTAAGCCCTGACCTCCCCCTCCCTGACTCCTCTGCTTCCAGGCCTCAACAGCCCACTCCACTCCCTCCCCCTCCTGTTAGCCTCCCACCCTCCTGTGATAGACTTCACACCTCCTCTCCTCCCCCACCAGTCACCTCTACAGTGAATCTCACAGCTGACCAGGTGAGAAGACAGCTACAGAGACTCCACACGAACAAGGCTGCAGGCCCTGATGGTGTCCCTCCCAGGGTGCTTAAAGCCTGTGCCACCCAACTTTGTGGAGTCCTGCAGTATGTCTTCAACATGAGCCTGAGTCTCCAGAGGGTCCCTGTGATGTGGAAGATGTCCTGCATTATTCCTGTGCCAAAGACTCCGCGGCCCAGTGACATCAAGGACTACAGGCCAGTGGCACTGACGTCCCACATCATGAAGACCATGGAGAGACTTGTCCTGGATCAGCTCCGGCCCATGGTCCAGCCACTTCTAGACCCCCTCCAGTTCGCCTACCAGCCTCATCTGGGAGTTGAGGATGCCATCATCTACCTGCTGAACCGTATCTACGCTCACCTTGATAAGCCAGGCAGCACTGTGAGGATCATGTTCTTTGACTTCTCCAGTGCATTTAACACCATTCAGCCTGCTCTTCTGGGTGACAAGCTGAACGTGATGCAGGTAGACGCCCCCCTCGTGTCCTGGATTGTTGACTACCTGACTGGCAGACCACAGTATGTACGTCTGCAGCACTGTGTGTCAGACAGAGTGGTCAGCAACACTGGAGCCCCGCAGGGAACTGTCCTCTCTCCCTTCCTCTTCACCCTCTACACCACTGATTTCAACTACTGCTCAGAGACCTGAGGATCTTTTATGAGTCTGTAGTTGCCAGTGCTTTCCTATACGCTGTTGCATGCTGGGGCAGCAGGCTGAGGGTAGCAGACGCCAACAGACTTGATAAACTGATCCGCAGAGCCAGTGATGTTGTGGGTGTGGAGCTGGACTCGCTGACGGCAGTGTCTGAGAGGAGGACGCTGTCTAAGCTGCAGGCCATCATGGAGAATGGCTCCCACCCTCTTTATCACACAGTGATGAGACGCAGGAGCACATTCAGTGAGAGACTCAATCAGCCAAAATGCACTACAGAACGCCACAGGAGGTCATTCCTACCAGTGGCTATCAAACTTATAACTCCTCCCTGAATGTACGACACCTTTCACATGTACAGTGATACCAGTAAAACTATAATTTTATTATGTATATAAGAACTCAAATGTGCAATAACTTTCTTACTTCTAAAACTCTTACTGCTGTATACGGTATATCTGTACTTAATATTATAGACACAGTCACTTTATATTTTATTCTTTACATCTTATTATTCTATTGTAATATAAGACTTATATATGTGTACATACTACAAATTTCTTTTATGTTGTAAATTATTATTAGAGTGTTTATTCTTCTTCTGCTACTGTAAAAACTGCAATTTCCCCCTGGGATCAATAAAGTATTTCTGATTCTGATTCTGATTCTGATTCTATATAAGACTAAACAGACTCCACAGAGGACTGAGCAGACTCTATATGGGACTGGACAGATTTAGTATTGGACAGAACAGACTCAGTATTGGACTGAATAGACTCAGTATTGGACTGAATAGACTCAGTATTGGAGTGAACAGACTCAGTATTGGACTAAATAGACTCAGTATTGTACTGAACAGACTCAGTATTGGCCTGAACAGATTCAGTATTGGACTGAACAGACTCAGTATTCGACTGAACAGATTCAGTATCGGAGTGAATAGACTCAGTATTGGACTGAACAGATTCAGTATTGGACTGAACAGATTCAGTATTGGACTGAACAGATTCAGTATTGGACTGAACAGATTCAGTGTTAGACAGAATAGACTCAGTATTGGACTAAATAGACTCAGTATTAGACTGGATAGACTCAGTATTGGACTGAACAGACTCCATATTGGACTGAACAGACTCCATATAAGACTAAACAGAATCCATATATGACTAAACAGACTCCACAGAGGACTGAACAGACTCCACAGAGGACTGAACAGACTCTGTATTGGACTGCACATACTCCACAGAGGACTGAACAGACTCTATATAGGACTGAACAAACTCCACAGAGGACTGAACAGACTCTTTAGAGGACTGAAAAGACTCTATAGGGGGCTTATCAGACTCTTTAGAGGACTGAACAGACTCTTTAGAGGACTGAAAAGACTCCACAGAGGAGTGAATAGACTCAGTATTGGACTGAATAGACTCAGTATTGGACTACATAGACTCAGTGTTGTACTGAAAAGACTCAGTATTGGACTGAACAGACTCAGTATTGGACTAAATAAACTCAGTATTGTACTGAACAGACTCAGTATTGGAGTGAACAGACTCAGTATTGGACTGAACAGACTCAGTATTGGACTGAACAGACTCAGTATTGGACTGAATAGACTCAGTATTGGACTGAATAGACTCAGTATTGGACTGAATAGACTCAGTATTGGACTGAACAGACTCAGTATTGGACTGAACAGACTCAGTATTGGACTGAACAGACTCAGTATTGGACTAAATAGACTCAGTATTGTACTGAACAGACTCAGTATTGGACTGAACAGACTCAGTATTGGACTAAATAGACTCAGTATTGTACTGAACAGACTCAGTGTTGGACTGAACAAACTCAGTATTGGACTGAACAGATTCAGTATTGGACTGAACAGAACTCAGTATTCGACTGAACAGATTCAGTATTGGAGTGAACAGATTCAGTATTGGACTGAACAGATTCAGTATTGGACTGAACGGACTCAGTATTAGACAGAATAGTCTCAGTATTGGACTAAATAGACCGAATAGACTCAGTCTTGGACTGAATAGACTCAGTATTGGACTACAAAGACTCAGTATTGGACTGAATAGACTCATTATTGGACTGAACAGACTCTGTATTGGACTGCACATACTCCACAGAGGACTGAACAGACTCTATATAGGACTGAACAAACTCCACAGAGGACTGAACAGACTCTATAGGGGGCTTATCAGACTCTTTAGAGGACTGAACAGACTCTTTAGAGGACTGAAAAGACTCCACAGAGGAGTGAATAGACTCAGTATTGGACTACATAGACTCATTGTTGGACTGAATAGACTCAGTATTGGACTGAACAGACTCCATATTGGACTGAACAGACTCCATAGAGGAATGAACAGACTCTATATAAGACTAAACAGACTCCACAGAGGACTGAGCACACTCTATATGGGACTGGACAGATTTAGTATTGGACTGAACAGACTCGGTATTGGACTGAACAGATTTAGTATTGGAGTGAATGGACTCAGTATTGGACTGAATAGACTCAGTATTGGACTGAACAGATTCTGTATTGGACTGAACAGACTCAGTATTGGACTGAATAGACTCAGTATTGGACTAAATAGACTCAGTATTGTACTGAACAGACTCAGTATTGTACTGAATAGACTCAGAATTGGACTGAACAGATTCAGTATTGGACTGAACAGACTCCATATTGGACTGAACTGACTCCATATAAGACTAAACAGACTCCATATAAGACTAAACAGACTCCATATAAGACTAAACAGACTCCACAGAGGACTGAACAGACTCTTTAGAGGACTGAACAGACTCTGTATTGGACTGCACATACTCCACAGAGGACTGAACAGACTATATAGGACTGAACAAACTCCACAGAGGACTGAACAGACTCTTTAGAGGACTGAAAATACTCTATAGGGGGCTTATCAGACTCTTTAGAGGACTGAAAAGACTCCACAGAGGCCTGAATAGACTCAGTATTGGACTGAATAGACTCAGTATTGGACTACATAGACTCATTATTGGACTGAACAGACTCAGTATTGGACTGAACAGACTCCATATTGGACTGAACAGACTCCATAGAGGAATGAACAGACTCTATATAAGACTAAACAGACTCCACAGAGGACTGAGCAGACTCTATATGGGACTGGACAGATTTAGTATTGGACAGAACAGACTCAGTATTGGACTGAATAGACTCAGTATTGGACTGAACAGATTCAGTATTGGACTGAACAGACTCAGTATTGGACTGAACAGACTCAGTATTGGACTGAACAGACTCAGTATTGGACTGAACAGATTTAGTATTGGAGTGAATGGACTCAGTATTGGACTGAATAGACTCAGTATTGGATGGAACAGATTCAGTATTGACTGAACAGACTCAGTACAGGACTGAACAGACTCTTTAGAGGACTGAACAGACTCTTTAGAGAACTGAACATACTCCACAGAGGACTGAACAGACTCCAAAGAGGACTGAACAGACTCAGTATTGGACTGAACAGACTCTAAATAGGACTGAACAGACTCTATATAGGACTGAACAGACTCCTTAGAGGACTGAACAGACTCAGTCTTGGACTGAATAGACTCAGTATTGGACTACAAAGACTCAGTATTGGAATGAATAGACTCATTATTGGACTAAACAGACTCAGTACTGGACTAAACAGACTCTATATAGGACTGAACAAACTCTTTACAGGACTGACCAGGCACTTTAGAGGACAGAACAGACTCTATAGGGGGCTGAACAGACTCAGTATTAGACTGAACAGACTCTATATAGGACTGAAAAGACTCTTAAGAGGACTGAACAGACTTAGAATTGGACTGAATAGACTCAGTATTGGAATGAACAGACTCCATATTGGACTGAACAGACTCCATAGAGGACTAAACAGACTCTATATAAGACTGAACAGACTCCACAGAGGACCGAGCAGACTCTATATGGGACTGGACAGACTCCACAAAGGACTGAATAGACTCAGTATTGGACTGAACAGACTCAGTATTGGACTGAACAGACTCAGTATTGGACTGAATAGACTCAGTATTGGACTAAATAGACTCAGTATTGGACTGAACAGATTCAGTATTGGACTGAACGGACTCAGTATTAGACAGAATAGACTCAGTATTGGACTAAATAGACTCAGTATTAGACTGAATAGACTCAGTATTGGACTGAACAGACTCCATATTGGACTGAACAGACTCCATATAAGACTAAACAGACTCCATATATGACTAAACAGACTCCACAGAGGACTGAACAGACTCTTTAGAGGACTGAACAGACTCTGTATTGGACTGCACATACTCCACAGAGGACTGAACAGACTCTATATAGGACTGAACAAACTCCACAGAGGACTGAACAGACTCTTTAGAGGACTGAAAAGACTCCACTGAGGACTGAATAGACTTAGTATTGGACTGAATAGACTCCATATTGGACTGAACAGACTCCATAGAGGAATGAACAGACTCTATATAAGACTAAACAGACTCCACAGAGGACTGAGCAGACTCTATATGGGACTGGACAGATGTAGTATTGGACTGAACAGACTCAGTATTGGACTGAACAGACTCAGTATTGGACTAAATAAACTCAGTATTGTACTGAACAGACTCAGTATTGGACTAAATAAACTCAGTATTGTACTGAACAGACTCAGTATTGGACTGAACAGACTCAGTATTGGACTGAACAGATTCAGTATTGGACTGAACAGACTCAGTATTGGACTGAACAGATTCAGTATTGGACTGAACAGACTCAGTACTGGACTGAACAGACTCTATATATAGGACTGAACAAAATCTTTAGAGGACTGAACAGACTCTATATAGGACTGAACAGACTCAGTATTGGACCGAATAGACTCAGTACTGGACTGAACAGACTAAGTATTGGACTAAATAGACTATATATAAGACTAAACAGACTCCACAAAGGACTGAACAGACTCCACAAATAACTGAACAGACTCTTTAGAGGACTGAACAGACTCTTTAGAGAACTGAACATACTCCTCAGAGGACTGAACAGACTCCAAAGAGGACTGAACAGACTCAGTATTGGACTGAACAGACTCTATATAGGACTGAACAGACTCTATATAGGACTGAACAGATTCCACAAAGGACTGAACAGACTCAGTCTTGGACTGAATAGACTCAGTATTGGACTACAAAGACTCAGTATTGGACTGAACAGACTCCATATTGGACTGAACAGACTCCATAGAGGACTAAACAGAGTCTATATAAGACTAAACAGACTCCACAGAGGACCGAGCAAACTCTATATGGGACTGGACAGACTCCACAAAGGACTGAATAGACTCAGTATTGGACTGAACAGACTCAGTATTGGACTGAATAGACTCAGTATTGGACTAAATAGACTCAGTATTGTACTGAACAGACTCAGTACTTGACTGAACAGATTCAGTATTGGACTGAACAGACTCAGTATTGGACTGAACAGATTCAGTATTGGACTGAACAGACTCCACAGAGGTCTGAACAGACTCTATATAGGACTGAACAAACTCTATATAGGACTGAACAAACTCTTTAGATGACTGAACAGACTATATATGGGACTGAACAGACTCCACAGAGGACTGAACAGACTCAGTATTGGACTGAACAGACTCCACAGAGGACTGAACAGACTCTATATAGGACTGAATAGACTCAGTACTGGACTGAAAAGACTCAGTATTGGACTGAATAGACTCAGTATTGGACTGAACAAACTCAGTATTGGACTGAACAGATTCTGTATTGGACTGAACAGACTCTGTATAGGACTGAATAGACTCTATATAGGACTGAAAAGACTCTATATAGGACTGAATAGACTCTATATAGGACTGAATAGACTCCACAGAGGACTGAACAGACTCTTTAGAGCTCTGAACAGACTCTTTAGAGGACTGAACAGACTCCACAATGGACTGAACAGACTCAGTATTAGACTGAACAGACTCCACAGAGGAATGAACAGACTCAGTATTGGACTGAACAGACTCAGTATTGGACTGAACAGACTCCACCGAGGACTGAACAGATTCTTTAGTGGACTGAACAGACTCCACAGAGGACTGAACAGACTCCACAAGGGATTGAACAAACTCCACAGAGGACTAAACAGACTCCACAGGGGACTGAACAGACTCCATATTGGACTTAACGGACTCCACAGAGGATTGAACAGACTACACAGAGGACTGAAGAGACTCCACCGAGGACTGAACAGATTCTTTAGTGGACTGAACAGACTCCACAGAGGACTGAACAGACTCCACAAGGGATTGAACAAACTCCACAGAGGACTAAAAAGACTCCACAGAGGACTGAACAGACTCCATATTCGACTGAACAGACTCCACAGAGGATTGAACAGACTCCGCCGAGGACTGAACAGACGCCATATAGGGCTGAACCGACTACACGGAGAACTGAAGAGACACCATGTAGGACTGAACAGACTCCACAGAGGACTAAACAGACTCCACAGAGGACTGAACAGACTCTATATAGGACTGAACAGACTCAGTATTGGACTGAACAGACTCTGTATTAGACTAAACAGACTCAGTGATGGACTGAATAGTCTCAGTTTTGGACTGAATAGACTCAGTATTGGACTGAAAAGACTCTATAGGGGACTGAACAGACTCAGTATTGGACTGAACAGACTCTACATAGGACTGAATAGACTGAGTTTTGGACTGAACAGACTCAGTATGAGACTAAACAGATTCAGTAATGGACTGAACAGACTCAGTACTGGACTGAACAAACTCCACAGAGGACTGAACAGACTCTTTAGAGGACTGAACAGACTCACTATTGGACTGAACAGACTCTTTAGAGGACTGAACAGACTCTTTAGAGGACTGAACAGACTCACTATTGGACTGAACAGACTCACTATTGGACTGAACAAACTCAGTATTGGACTAAATAGACTCAGTGTTGTACTGAACAGACTCAGTATTGGACTAAATAACCTCAGTATTGTACTGAACAGACTCAGTATTGGACTGAACAGATTCAGTATTGGAGTGAATAGACTCAGTATTGGACTGAACTGACTCAGTATTGGACTAAATAGACTCAGTGTTGTACTGAACAGACTCAGTATTGGACTAAATAACCTCAGTATTGTACTGAACAGACTCAGTATTGGACTGAACAGATTCAGTATTGGACTGAATAGACTCAGTATTGGACTGAATAGACTCAGTATTGGACTGAATAGACTCAGTATTGGACTGAAGAGATTCAGTATTGGACTGAACAGACTCAGTACTGGACTGAACAGACTCTATATAGGACTGAACAAACTCTTTAGAGGACTGAACAAACTCTATATAGGACTGAACAGACTCAGTATTGCACTAAATAGACTCAGTATTGGACTGAATAGGCTCAGCATTGGGCTGAACAGACTCCATATTGTACTGAACAGACTCCATATTGGACCGAACAGACTCCATATAAGACTAAACAGACTCCATATAAGACTAAAAAGACGCCACAGAGGACTGAACAGACTCTTTAGAGGACTGAACAGACTCTGTATTGGACTGCACATACTCCACAGAGGACTGAACAGACTCTTTAGAGCACTGAACAGACACTTTAGAGGACTGAACAGACTATAGGGGACTGAACAGACTCCACAGAGGACTGAACAGACTCCACAGAGGACTGAACAGACTCAGTATTGGACTGAACAGGCTCTTTAGAGGACTGAACAGACTCAGTATTGGACTGAACAGACTCTTTAGAGGACTGAACAGACTCACTACTGGACTGAACAGACTCACTTTTGGACTGAACTGACTCAGTATTGGACTAAATAGACTCAGTGTTGTACTGAACAGACTCAATATAGGACTAAATAACCTCAGTATCTTACTGAACAGACTCAGTATTGGACTGAACAGATTCAGTATTGGAGTGAATAGACTCAGTATTGGTCTGAACTGACTCAGTATTGGACTAAATAGACTACGTGTTGTACTGAACAGACTCAGTATTGGACTAAATAACCTCAGTATTGTATTCAAGGAGACTTTATTGTCATTCGCATCACATGTGGTACATGGGGTGGAACGAAATTGTGGTACTGAACAGACTCAGCATTGGACTGAACAGATTCAGTACTGGAGTGAATAGACTCAGTATTGGACTGAATAGACTCAGTATTGGACTGAATAGACTCAGTATTGGACTGAATAGACTCAGTATTGGACTGAACAGACTACATAGGACTGAACAAACTCTTTAGAGGACTGAATAAACTCTATATAGGACTGAACAGACTCAGTATTGGACTAAATAGACTCAGTATTGTACTGAATAGGCTCAGTATTGGACTGAACAGACTCAATATTGTACTAAATAGACTCAGTATTGTACTGAATAGGCTCAGTATTGGACTGAACAGACTCAATATTGTACTGAACAGACTCCATATTGGACTGAACAGACTCCATATAAGACTAAACAGACTCCATATAAGACTAAAAAGACGCCACAGAGGACTGAACAGACTCTTTAGAGGACTGAACAGACTCTGTATTGGACTGCACATACTCCACAGAGGACTGAACAGACTCTTTAGAGCACTGAACAGACACTTTAGAGGACTGAACAGACCATAGGGGACTGAACAGACTCTTTAGAGGACTGAACAGACTCCACAGAGGACTGAACAGACTCAGTATTGGACTGAACAGACTCTTTAGAGGACTGAACAGACTCAGTATTGGACTGAATAGACTCAGTATTGGACTACATAGACTCAGTATTGGACTGAATAGACTCAGTATTGGACTGAACAGACTCTTTAGAGGACTGAACAGACTCACTATTGGACTGAACAGACTCACTATTGGACGGAACTGACTCAGTATTGGACTAAATAGACTCAGTGTTGTACTGAACAGACTCAGTATTGGTCTGAACTGACTCAGTATTGGACTAAATAGACTCAGTGTTGTACTGAACAGACTCAGTATTGGACTAAATAACCTCAGTATTGTACTGAACAGACTCAGTATTGGACTGAACAGATTCAGTACTGGAGTGAATAGACTCAGTATTGGACTGAATAGACTCAGTATTGGACTGAATAGACTCAGTATTGGACTGAACAGACTACATAGGACTGAACAAACTCTTTGGAGGACTGAATAAACTCTATATAGGACTGAACAGACTCAGTATTGGACTAAATAGACTCAGTATTGTACTGAATAGGCTCAGTATTGGACTGAACAGACTCAATATTGTACTGAACAGACTCCATATTGGACTGAACAGACTCCATATAAGACTAAACAGACTCCATATAAGACTAAAAAGACGCCACAGAGGACTGAACAGACTCTGTATTGGACTGCACATACTCCACAGAGGACTGAACAGACTCTTTAGAGCACTGAACAGACACTTTAGAGGACTGAAAAGACCATAGGGGACTGAACAGACTCTTTAGAGGACTGAACAGACTCCACAGAGGACTGAACAGACTCAGTATTGGACTGAACAGACTCTTTAGAGGACTGAACAGACTCTTTAGAGGACTGAACAGACTCAGTATTGGACTGAATAGACTCAGTATTGGACTACATAGACTCAGTATTGGACTGAATAGACTCAGTATTGGACTGAACAGACTCTTTAGAGGACTGAACAGACTCACTATTGGACTGAACAGACTCACTATTGGACTGAACTGACTCAGTATTGGACTAAATAGACTCAGTGTTGTACTGAACAGACTCAGTATTGGACTAAATAACCTCAGTATTGTACTGAACAGACTCTGTATTGGACTGCACATACTCCACAGAGGACTGAACAGACTCTGTATTGGACTGCACATACCCCACAGAGGACTGAACAGACTCTTTAGAGCACTGAACAGACACTTTAGAGGACTGAACAGACCATAGGGGACTGAACAGACTCTTTAGAGGACTGAACAGACTCCACAGAGGACTGAACAGACTCAGTATTGGACTGAACAAACTCTTTAGAGGACTGAACAGACTCTATATAGGACTGAACAGACTCAGTATTGGACTAAATAGACTCAGTATTGGACTGAATAGGCTCAGTATTAGACTGAACAGACTCCATATTGTACTGAAAAGACTCCATGTTGGACTGAACAGACTCCATATAAGACTAAACAGACTCCATATAAGACTAAAAAGACGCCACAGAGGACTGAACAGACTCTTTAGAGGACTGAACAGAATCTGTATTGGACTGCACATACTCCACAGAGCACTGAACAGACACTTTAGAGGACTGAACAGACTATAGGGGACTGAACAGACTCCACAGAGGACTGAACAGACTCCACAGAGGACTGAACAGACTCAGTATTGGACTGAACAGACTTTTCAGAGGACTGAACAGACTCAGTATTGGACTTAATAGACTCAGTATTGGACTACATAGACTCAGTATTGGACTACATAGACTCAGTATTGGACTGGGTAGACTCAGTATTGGACTGAACAGACTCAGTATTGGACTGAACAGACTCCAAAGAAGACTGAACAGAATCTATATAAGAGTAAACAGACTCCACAGAGGACTGAACAGACTCTATATGGGACTGAACAGACTCTTTAGAGGACTGCACAGACTCTGTTTTGGACTGATCAGACTCCACAGAGGACTGAACAGACTCTATATAGGACTGAACAAACTATATAGGGGACTGAACAGACTCTGTATTGAACTGAACAGACTCTTTAGAGGACTGAATAAACTCAGTATTGGACTGAACAGACTCAGTATTGGACTGAACAGATTCTGTATTGGACTGAATAGACTCAGTATTGGACTGAATAGACTATATAGGACTGAATATACCCTATATAGGACTGAATAGACTCAGTATTGCACTGAATAGACTCAGTATTGGACTGAATAGACTCAGTATTGGACTGAACAGACTCTATATAGGACTGAATAGACTCTATATAGGACTGAATAGACTCAGTATTTGACTGAATAGACTCAGTTTTGGACTGAATAGACTCAGTATTGGACTGAACAGACTCTATATAGGACTGAATAGACTCAGTATTGGACTGAATAGACTCTATATAGGACGGAACAGACTCTATATAGGACTGAATAGACTCAGTATTGGACTGAACAGACTCTATATAGGACTGAACAGACTATATAGGACTGAATAGACTCAGTATTGGACTGAGCAGACTCTATATATGACTGAATAGACTCAGTATTGGACTGAATAGACTCAGTATTGGACTGAACAGACTTAGTATTGGACTGAATAGACTCAGTACTGGACTGAATAGACTCAGTATTGGACTGAATAGACTCAGTATTGGACTGAATAGACTCAGTACTGGACTGAATAGACTCAGTACTGGACTGAATAGACTCAGGACTGGACTGAATAGACTCAGTATTGGACTGAATAGACTCAGTAGGGCTGTATTAACGTGTTAGGGATGTCTGTGTTGAGACTGTCTGGAGACGCGCAGGTACAGGTACGTGGTCTACCTGACATATCAGGGTGCTTTGCTGCTACATGGCACCACGAGGCTAAAGCTAACAGCAGGCTTTCCTACTGTACTGGTGTCTTCAGCCTCGAGTCAAGCGAGTGAAGCGAGCTCGTCTCGCCCCGAGCCATATGGTCCAGGAGCGGCTGGGCGGAGGTGTCTGAGTGGCGTGCTGTCTCTTCTCCACCGATTCCTTGTTACGGGATATAAATAGCAGACGGAGAGAGAGAGAGAGAGAGAGAGAGAGAGAGAGAGAGAGAGAGAGAGAGAGAGAGAGAGAGAGAGAGACGCCATGAGCTTCACGTCGTGACACCACGCTCTGACATCGGTGTGAGACAGATGGTGCAAATTAATGACAGGCACAAAAAAAGGAGGAACGAGGGAGAAAAACGCACCTCCTCCTGAAACAACAACCGCAGCCACTAAACAAACGGGAGGAGGCTGCCGGTTATTAGCGCTGGGCCTGCGCTGCACAAAGGCGTCTCACAAGCCAACAGCTTCTGCTAAGCTCAAACATGATGCTAATTAAAGTTCTGAGGGCTCTGTTTGACCTACAGCAGATGGTCGATCTCAATCTCTTCTTTTCCTTACGTTCCAGGCAGCGTGGCCCTCTGTGGGCGGAGGAGAAGACGAGCTGCCTATGCAGGGACTTCAGTAAAGCTGCACAGGCACTGAGGAGTATTTGCGTATTCGGGAAAAGCTCGTGCTGTAACGTCAGACGGTTTCATTCAGTAAACACATGAAGTAACATAGTTCAGTAATTATAGCTCTGATATGAAGCACACGTCCAGTCAAGAACATCCTCCATCAGGTCAGAAGATTTTTAAACTCTCTAAGGCTGATAGTGTAAGAGTGTTTATCTGATCATTGAGTGTCTGATTACCAGTAGAATCAGCTGATTAGAACAGTCCAATACTGATTAATATTGAATAATAAAGTGTAAAAGCTTTACTTACTCTATTAATACTGATTAATATTGAATAATAAAGTGTAAAAGCTCTACTTACTCTATTAATACTGATTAATATTTAATAATAAAGTGTAAAAGCACTACTTACTCTATTAATACTGATTAATATTTAATAATAAAGTGTAAAAGCACTACTTACTCTATTAATACTGATTAATATTTAATAATAGTGTAAAAGCACTACTTACTCTATTTATACTGTTTATTTAATAATAAGATGTAAAAGCTCTACTTTATTAATACTGATTAATATTTAATAATACAGTGTAAAAGCTCTACTTACTCTATTAATACTGTTTAATATTTAATAATAGTGTAAAAGCACTACTTACTCCATTAATACTGATTAATATTTAATAATAAAGTGTAAAAGCTCTACTTACTCTATTAATACTGATTAATATTTAATAATAAAGTGTAAAAGCACTACTTACTCTATTAATACTGATTAATATTTAATAATAAAGTGTAAAAGCTCTACTTACTCTATTAATACTGATTAATATTTAATAATAAAGTGTAAAAGCACTACTTACTCTTTTAATACTGATTAATATTTAATAATAAAGTGTAAAAGCTCTACTTACTGTATTAATACTGTTTAATATTTAATAATAAAGTGTAAAAGCTCTACTTACTCTATTAATACTGTTTAATATTTAATAATAGTGTAAAAGCTCTACTTACTCTATTAATACTGATTAATATTTAATAATAAAGTGTAAAAGCTCTACTTACTGTATTAATACTGTTTAATATTTAATAATATTTTTAAATATAATAACGTGGGGGCGGCTATGTGATGGACTGGCAAACTCTACCCAATGATGCTGGGATTGGCTCCAGCCCCCCCAACAACCCCCCATTCCCACCCGTGACCCTGAGTAGCGGGAGTTTTACCAGCTGACCCATTATTTGGACAGTAACACAAAACATGAAGTCACATCCACACGTCCTACACAGCACACAACACCAAACTCCACCACCTTTCTCCGGTATTTCTATTCCTGCTTATTTATTCCAGTTCATCACACTGGACGTGATGGAGTGACCGTAAGCTCATCACTGACATAGCGTCCAGATTACATGATTCTTTGTGAATTGATTGAAAGTCATTTTTATGGTGGGGGGACTTTCTGGGGCCTATAAGACCCTCGTTACGCCACTGCGCCGTGCTCAGCTGTGAGATGTGCAGTGGAAGTGTTGGAGATATAAACAACTCAGCCTCAACCTGAAAACTCAGCTGGAGCTCCACACTGTCCATGGAGACAACACCAAGACCTGGGTCTCCATGTCTCATAAACTGGCCTAAGATCACGATGCACAGTGCCAAGCCAAAGACCACCCAGGCATTACCTAGCAATGTGATGCTAGTGCTTCCTCTTCTCCTCCTCTTCACAGCCACGTTTGGATGCTAAGCCAGACACGCTCTGAGGAGTTTGGTGTGGAGGAAAGTCAGTGGTCAGCACAGAGTCCTGACCTCAACACCTTTGGGATTAACTAAAACTTTATTGATGCTCGTGTGACTAAACAGACGCAAACTCACACAGAGTCAAGATTAGTGGAGGCTAGTGTCACAGTCAGGTGTCCACATACTTTTGCCCATGTAATGTGCAAAACTCTGGTACGGGGGTGAAGGATAAACATCCTCGACAATGTTTTTGTTGAGTAAATACAGAAATCTGAAGGTTCCTGACGGTATGAGTAAAAAGTATCAAATTACTCACTTAATTACTTTTTACTGATTAAATTTCTCAATTACTTTTTACTGATAAAATTATTCAATTACCTTTTACTGAACTTAATTAATTTTTACTGATAAAATTACTCAATTACTTTTTACTGATAAAATTACTCACTTAATTACTTTAACTGATAGAATTACTCACTTAATTACTATTTACTGATAGAATTACTCACTTAATTACTATTTACTGATAAAATTACTCAATTACTTTTACTGGTAAAATTACTCACATAATTACTTTTACTGATAAAATTACTTACTCAATTACTTTTTACTGATAAAATTACTCACTTAATTACTTTTTACTGATAGAATTACTAACGTAATTACTTTTTACTGATAAAATTACTCACTTAATTACTTTTTACTGATAGAATTACTCACTTAATTACTATTTACTGATAGAATTACTCACTTAATTACTATTTACTGATAAAATTACTCACTTAATTACTTTTTACTGATAAAATTACTTACTCAATAACTTTTTACTGATAAAATTACTCACGTAATTACTTTTACTGATAAGATTACTCACATAATTACTTTTACTGATAAAATTACTTACTCAATTACTTTTTACTGATTAAATTACTCACTTAATTACTTTTTACTGAAAGAATTACTAACGTAATTACTTTTTACTGATAAAATTACTCAATTACTTTTTACTGATAAAATTACTCAGTTACTTTTTACTGAAAGGATTACTAACGTAATTACTTTTTACTGTTAGAAGTACTCAATTACTTTTTAATGATAAATTACTCAATCACTTTTTACTGATAAAATTACGCACTTAATTACTTTTTACTGATAAAATTACTCAATTACTTTTTACTGATAGAATTACCCAGTTAATTACTTTTTACTGATAGAATTACTCACGTAATTACTTTTTACTGATAGAATTACTCACTTAATTACTATTTACTGATAAAATTACTCAATTACTTTTTACTGATAGAATTACCCAGTTAATTACTTTTTACTGATAGAATTACCCAGTTAATTACTTTTTACTGAAAGAATTACTCACTTAATTACTTTTTACTGATAAAATTACTCAATTACTTTTTACAGATAGAATTACACAGTTAATTACTTTTTACTGATAAAATTACTTACTCAATTACTTTTTACTGATAAAATTACTCAATTACTTTTTAATGATAGAATTACCCAGTTAATTACTTTTTACTGATAAAATTACCCAGTTAATTACTTTTTACTGATAAAATTTTGCACTTACTTTTTACTGATAAAATTACTCCCTTAATTACTTTTTACTGATAGAATTACTCACTTAATTACATTTTACTGATAAAATTACTCAGTTACTTTTTACAGATAGAATTACCCAATTAATTACTTTTTACTGATAAAATTACTCAATTACTTTTTAATGATAGAATTACCCAGTTAATTACTTTTTACTGATAAAATTACGCACTTACTTTTTACTGATAAAATTACTCACTTAATTACTTTTTACTGACAGAATTACTCACTTAATTACTTTTTACTGATAAAATTACTCAATTACTTTTTACAGATAGAATTACCCAGTTAATTACTTTTTACTGATAAAATTACTCACTTAATTACATTTTACTGTTAAAATTACTTAATTACTTTTTACTGATAAAATTACTCAATTACTTTTTAATGATAGAATTACCCTGTTAATTACTTTTTACTGATAAAATTACGCATTTACTTTTTACTGATAAAATTACTCACTTAATTACTTTTTACTGATAGAATTACTCACTTAATTACTTTTTACTGATACAATTACTTACTCAATTACTTTTTACTGATAAAATTACTCACTTAATTACATTTTACTGTTAAAATTACTTAATTACTTTTTACTGATAAAATTACTCAATTACTTTTTAATGATAGAATTACCCTGTTAATTACTTTTTACTGATAAAATTACGCACTTTTTACTGATAAAATTACTCACTTAATTACTTTTTACTGATAGAATTACTCACTTAATTACTTTTTACTGATACAATTACTTACTCAATAACTTTTTACTGATAAAATTACTCACGTAATTACTTTTACTGATAAGATTACTCACATAATTACTTTTACTGATAAAATTACTTACTCAATTACTTTTTACTGATTAAATTACTCACTTAATTACTTTTTACTGATAGAATTACTAACGTAATTACTTTTTACTGATAAAATTACTCAATTACTTTTTACTGATAAAATTACTCAATTACTTTTTACTGATAAAATTACTCACTTAGTTACTTTTTACTGAAAGGATTACTAACGTAATTACTTTTTACTGTTAGAATTACTCAATTACTTTTTAATGATAAATTACTCAATCACTTTTTACTGATAAAATTACGCACTTAATTACTTTTTACTGATAAAATTACTCAATTACTTTTTACTGATAGAATTACCCAGTTAATTACTTTTTACTGATAGAATTACTCACGTAATTACTTTTTACTGATAGAATTACTCACTTAATTACTATTTACTGATAAAATTACTCAATTACTTTTTACTGATAGAATTACCCAGTTAATTACTTTTTACTGATAAAATTACCCAGTTAATTACTTTTTACTGAAAGAATTACTCACTTAATTACTTTTTACTGATAAAATTACTCAATTACTTTTTACAGATAGAATTACACAGTTAATTACTTTTTACTGATAAAATTACTTACTCAATTACTTTTTACTGATAAAATTACTCAATTAATTTGTAATGATAGAATTACCCAGTTAATTACTTTTTACTGATAAAATTACCCAGTTAATTACTTTTTACTGATAGAATTACTCACTTAATTACATTTTACTGATAAAATTACTCAGTTACTTTTTACAGATAGAATTACCCAATTAATTACTTTTTACTGATAAAATTACTCAATTACTTTTTACAGATAGAATTACCCAGTTAATTACTTTTTACTGATAAAATTACGCACTTACTTTTTACTGATAAAATTACTCACTTAATTACTTTTTACTGACAGAATTACACACTTAATTACTTTTTACTGATAAAATTACTCAATTACTTTTTACAGATAGAATTACCCAGTTAATTACTTTTTACTGATAAAATTACTTAATTACTTTTAACTGATAAAATTACTCAATTACTTTTTACAGATAGAATTACCCAGTTAATTACTTTTTACTGATAAAATTACTCACTTAATTACATTTTACTGTTAAAATTACTTAATTACTTTTTACTGATAAAATTACTCAATTACTTTTTAATGATAGAATTACCCAGTTAATTACTTTTTACTGATAAAATTACGCACTTACTTTTTACTGATAAAATTACTCCCTTAATTACTTTTTACTGATAGAATTACTCACTTAATTACATTTTACTGATAAAATTACTCAGTTACTTTTTACAGATAGAATTACCCAATTAATTACTTTTTACTGATAAAATTACTCAATTACTTTTTAATGATAGAATTACCCAGTTAATTACTTTTTACTGATAAAATTACGCACTTACTTTTTACTGATAAAATTACTCACTTAATTACTTTTTACTGACAGAATTACTCAATTACTTTTTACTGATAAAATTACTCCATTACTTTTTACAGATAGAATTACCCAGTTAATTACTTTTTACTGATAAAATTACTTAATTACTTTTTACTGATAAAATTACTCAATTACTTTTTACAGATAGAATTACCCAGTTAATTACTTTTTACTGATAAAATTACTCACTTAATTACATTTTACTGTTAAAATTACTTAATTACTTTTTACTGATAAAATTACTCAATTACTTTTTAATGATAGAATTACCCTGTTAATTACTTTTTACTGATAAAATTACGCACTTACTTTTTACTGATAAAATTACTCACTTAATTACTTTTTACTGATAGAATTACTCACTTAATTACTTTTTACTGATACAATTACTTACTCAATAACATTTTACTGATAAAATTACTCACGTAATTACTTTTACTGATAAGATTACTCACATAATTACTTTTACTGATAAAATTACTTACTCAATTACTTTTTACTGATTAAATTACTCACTTAATTACTTTTTACTGATAGAATTACTAACGTAATTACTTTTTACTGATACAATTACTCAATTACTTTTTACTGATAAAATTACTCACTTAGTTACTTTTTACTGAAAGGATTACTAACGTAATTACTTTTTACTGTTAGAATTACTCAATTACTTTTTAATGATAAATTACTCAATCACTTTTTACTGATAAAATTACGCACTTAATTACTTTTTACTGATAAAATTACTCAATTACTTTTTACTGATAGAATTACCCAGTTAATTACTTTTTACTGATAGAATTACTCACGTAATTACTTTTTACTGATAGAATTACTCACTTAATTACTATTTACTGATACAATTACTCAATTACTTTTTACTGATAGAATTACCCAGT
>JAJQXZ010000056.1:15000-25000 GCA_021613375.1 Megaleporinus macrocephalus | reverse complement strand
ACATAAAAGTATTTTTTCTTCTTTCACCCACACATCCTGCCCCCCCGCCTCTCAGGTTGGGTTTGGGGGGAGGTGTGGTGGACTGGGGGGGACAGCAGATGGCCACCCCTCTCCAGAGGTCTGGAGGAGAGCGGCTAAGTCATCCACGCCGACAGCCTGGCACCGTCCCAGCAGAGATCCTGGGTGCCAGCCTGAGCGCATATGGCCTCCCTGGCGTGGCGGCCTGCTCTGGGTGGCGGTGCTGTGGGTGGCCTGGGCGGCAGTTTATCCAGCCTGAGGCTGCGCTCGTGGGCATGGGTGGCTCATGCAGAGGTGAGGAGGAGTGGGGGGGTGTTTTTTGGGGGGATTGGGCAGTGTGCGGCGTGCCTGCGGGCTGGAGGGTGATGGGTGTCTGGAGAGGTGTTGGGGGACGTGGAACTCGAGCGTAATGGGTTTGTGGGTATTTGTGTGTGTGGCGTGTCTTGCGTGACGTTACAGGTGGGCTTGTTATGAAATGCCACGCGCCGTCCAGAGGGGGGGCGTCCTGAATTTTGGATGCTCGTGGCTGTGGGCTATACGGCACAGACCCGCCGCTGGCACCGGAAAGTCGCCATGACCTTCAGCAGCGGTTCGAGTTCCTCTCTTTAGTTTCCTCTGCTTCCGAAAGCGACTGTGAGAGAAGAGGAAGCGTCAGCATCATGTTGCTAGGTAACGTTAGTGGTCAGTGGGTCTAGTCCAGTCAGAACGCCGAGCTGCCGTTCAGTCTGACCGCCTGTATGTAGAACAGGGGCTCTCGCTCCTCTGCTGGAGACCCCGTATAATCTGATACACACCGCCTCGCCCCCGCACCCCACCGCCCCAGCACCACACCGCCCCGCCCCAGCACCACACCGCCCCGCCCCAGCAGCACACCGCCTCGCCCCAGCTCCTCCTCCTCCTCCACCTCCTCCTCCTCCTCTACCTCCTCCTCCACCTAGAAAGGACATTCATGTGAGACATCAGGGTTTAAAACTGAGATAAAAGAGTTTACAGATACGACCCCGAGCCATCCCAGATTCCCAC
This sequence comes from Megaleporinus macrocephalus, assembly GCA_021613375.1. Lineage (NCBI taxonomy): Eukaryota > Metazoa > Chordata > Actinopteri > Characiformes > Anostomidae > Megaleporinus > Megaleporinus macrocephalus. The sequence continues at coordinate 23,959 of JAJQXZ010000056.1, read as the reverse complement.
TGAAGCTCCAGAACCCCCACAGTCACCCAGGGCGGGAGTGATGGTGCATTTGGGGAAAGGAACTCCCTCTACGGGGTCATCTCCTGCAATGTAGCCTCCCAGAAGTTGATGCTCTTCTGTTGTAAGAGCTGAACTCCATCTGTAGAGGAGCTGCTGTGACACTCGCAGGGATCTGATGCCCAGTCGTGCAGCCAGGGGTTCTGGGTTGACAAGCTCTGGCCCCGCCAGTCACACCAGCTGTCCACTGTCCATTAAAAACAAGGCTCTGTCCAGTCCCAGTCCGTCTACTGACTGCAACACACTGCAGACAGGCTTCCTCCATACAGCGAGCAGTCTTTTAATAAACTGCAGTCCTACTGGCCAGGTGAACCAGTCCCTGCCCCCCCTCTTCTTTGGGCAGGTATAGAAGCCCCTGTGGTAACCAGTGTAGACTGAATATTTGCCAGCAGGTCTGGCGGGGGGTCCACACACGCTAACTTGTGCCACATGGATGACGCAGCCAGGTTGTTAATGAACAGTGCACGCCCCCTGTAGGACATTCTGGGAACCAACCATTTTCATTTCTTTAACCTTCCTGTGACTTTTTCATGGATGCCCTCCCAGTTCTTATTCACAAAATCTTTGTCCCCCAGGTAGATCCCCAGGTATTTAACCCCCCTGTCTTCCAGTTTAAACCATCGGGAAGTCTGGGCTCTGTCTGCTTCCACTCTCCGACTAGAAAAGCCTCGCTCTTGCCCCAGTTCACTTTGGCAGAAGATAAAACCTGAAAGTCATTTAAAATTCCAGTTAAAACATTCACCTCTGTCTGTGAACTGACCATGGCCACAAGATCGTCCACGTACGCCGATACACAGAAGGATGTGCTGCAGTTGGGAATCTTAAACCTGAGATCTTTTCCCTTATTTTACATAAAAGAGGTTCTATGGCGATGGAGTACAGAAACCCAGATAAGGAGCAGCCCTGTCTGACGCCTCTCTGAACTTTAAAAGGAGCACATAAACCGCCGTTGACCTTTAGTACACTCTCAATGTCACTGTACAGCACCTTGACCACGGCTATGAAACCAGGGCTGAACCCAAGGTTCTGCAGAACTTTCCACAAGTACCCGTGTTCAACCCGGTCAAAAGCCTTTTCCTGGTCTAGAAATATGAGACCAGTCTTCAAGCCCAATAGCCTGGAGACGTCCAAAACTGCCCGAATTAGATGTACGTTATCAAAATCGACCTGCCAGGTACACAGTATGTTTGATCGAGATGAATGACCTGCTCCATCACCTTCCCAGCCGTGCAGCTAATGCTTTAGATAGTAATTTATAATCTGTACACAGCAGAGCAACAGGCCGCCAGTTCTTCAGCTCAGTTAAGTCCCCTGTCTTCGGCAGAAGAGTGAGGACGGCTCTCCTACAGCTCAACGGGAGTTTCCCCTCCGCCAAGCTACTGCTAAGCACCTCCTGCACATCTGGCCCCAGCACCAACCAGAAGGACTTGTAGAACTCTACTGGAAGACCATCGATGCCTGGTGCCCTCCCATTCTCCATACCTTGGAGGGCTGTGTGCAGTTCATCGAGGGTCAACCCCTGGTCCAGTGCTATAGCAGACTGCTGAGATACCTTAGGCAGGCCGTGGAGGAAACTTTCCTCCAGCTCATCTGCCTCCACCTGCTCACTGCTGTACAACTTAGAGAAAAACCTTTGAGAGATCTGGTGATGTCCCTGGTGACATTGAGAATATACTGCTGACAAAAGACCCTTGTTTGTACTTTAGCTATGTCCCACCACTGCTGCAGAGTGTGAAAGGAGGTCTTCTGAGTTCTAACAGAGCTCCAGAAGAAATTAAAACATTCTCTAAAATTAACATTGTTTAAAAGAGCTGTGTTGAAGTGCCAGTACGCGCTCCGGGGCTTGACCAGGGGCTTCCTGACCACACACTGAACCATACAACCATCAGAGAAGCCAACAGGGTATATATAACAATGTGTAAACACAGTCCGACGATGCTTAAAAACATAAAACCGGTCTAGTCTTGCTAGAGAGCGTGTCGTCTCTACAATGAGTCCATGTGTATTGTCTCTGGTCCGAGTGGAGTCTTCTCCAGACATAACACAGTTCATGAGTCTCCACTATCTCACACAGCCGTCTGCGAGAAGCAGGATGTGGTTCCATATGATTCCTGTCCATATTATCTGTAGTGCAATTAAAATCACCCCCCAGGATTAAACACTCCTCTGTGTTAGAGTTCTCCAGCGCGCTGTGTAGAGTGTCTCATCCTCTCCGTCCCCACAGTCTGAGCATAAACACAGATAAAAACCAAACATTCATTTTCAAAACTTTTAAAATCCTCCCCTGTAAGATCTCTTCAGTCTCATAAGAACAGGGAGTAAAACTCTGTGAGAGTAAAACAGCAGCTCCTCCACTGAGGGAGGTGCTGTGATTCAGGACTGCGAGCCCGTCCCACTCTTTAGTCCAGTCTGCAGCGTTACTCTCATCACTGTTACTCTCATCCAGCCTCTTCTGCTTAACCAGTTCAAATAATTCAGCCCTCTTTTCAGGAGATCTCGCCCCGTTCACCTTCAGGACACCTTAAAACCTTCCATTAAAAGATCATTTAAACAAAATCAGCAGCGGAGCTGAAGCTGAACTAGACAGCGTGTCCTTCATCACTGGGTCTCTCTTTTCTAAGCCTGGTCAGTAACTTCTTTAACCGGAACGTTTCCAGCTCAGTAGAAGCTCCAGCTCTCCTGAACTGAGTAACATCATGAACAAACTGTGAATGAACACCAAGTCAAGTGGGTTTTATTGTCATTTCAACTACATACAGAGTACACAGTGAAACGAAACAACGTTCCTCCAGGACTATGGTGCACCATAGACAACACAACACAGTACAACACAACACAACACAGTACAGACACAACACAACACAGTACAACACAACACAACACAGTACAGACAGAGAATAATAAATAATTGCTGGTAGTGTGTAAATTGTGCAGTGTGTAATAAATAGAGTGCAGTGAGGTAGTAGAGTTATTAGTGCAATGATTTGTAAAAAAATGCTTCCCCTTTTTTATCTGGGGGTAAATGGTTGGAGAGAGAGAGAGAGAGAGAGAGTGAGAGAGAGAGAGAGAGAGAGTGAGAGAGAGAGACAAAGAGAGAGAGAGAGTAGAGAGAGAGAGTAGAGAGAGAGAGAGAGTAGAGAGAGAGAGAGACAGAGAGAGAGAGTAGAGAGAGAGAGAGAGAGAGAGAGAGAGAGTAGAGAGAGAGAGAGAGACAGAGAGAGAGAGTAGAGAGAGAGAGTAGAGAGAGAGAGACAGACAGAGAGAGAGAGAGTAGAGAGAGTAGAGAGAGAGAGAGAGAGAGTAGAGAGAGTAGAGAGAGACACAGAGAGAGTAGAGAGAGAGAGACAGAGAGAGAGAGTAGAGAGAGAGAGAGAGTAGAGAGAGTAGAGAGAGAGAGAGAGAGAGAGAGTAGAGAGAGAGTAGAGAGAGAGAGTAGAGAGAGAGAGAGAGAGAGAGAGTAGAGAGAGAGAGTAGAGAGAGAGTAGAGAGAGAGAGTAGAGAGAGAGAGAGAGAGTAGAGAGAGAGAGAGTAGAGAGAGAGAGACAGAGAGAGAGAGAGAGTAGAGAGAGAGAGTAGAGAGAGAGAGGAGAGAGAGTAGAGAGAGAGAGTAGAGAGAGAGAGAGAGAGTAGAGAGAGAGAGACAGAGAGAGAGAGAGTAGAGAGAGAGAGTAGAGAGAGAGACAGAGAGAGAGAGAGAGACAGAGAGAGATTTTGATTTTAAAACAGAAACTTTTATTTAACAAACAGACAGAGTGAGTTCATTCAGTTAAAATCCTGTCTAATGTAAAATTCCTCTATACATGTTCAGCTCCAAGGGCTAGCGAGGATCAGCTCCCCCTCCTCCACACTACAGAGAGCGCCTGCATGACACCACTCCACCTCAAACATTTCAACATTGTTCATGGCTCTGTAGAACCCAAACTCAAAAACAATCCTGGATTTTACCAGAGCCATGAATAGTGGCAGAGCCTCCTGACCTGACCTGTTTTCAATTTTGTTCCTCCTAGAGGTATAAATCGACAGTTTCGCTTCCCCAACTACAAAATTCAGCAGTTGCCATTTTAAACGCCGCTTCCGACTGTAACCAGCACCAAAAATAAAAGCACGAGAATCAAAAACCAGACCAAATTTCAGAAACAGAGAATGCAGTGCAGTAAAGAGGGGGCCGAGCCTCGAGCACTCTAAAAAACAGTGAAAGACTGTTTCTCTGAGTCCACAATAAGCACACGCATCACTGACTTCAGGATTAATCACAGAAACAAAGGAATTCACAGCAATGACACCATGTAATATTCTCCACTGGAGATCACCAGACCTTTTTGTGAGGGGTGGCTTATACAGCAGTCTCCAGACTGGCCTCCTGTCCATCTCCACCCCCAGCCTGTCCCTCCACACTGTATCCAGACGACCATTCAATGCTGCTTTATTAAGCACCTTTACACAACATCTGTATAAAACCTGTCCGGACACAGTGTGGAGGTCCAAGTCCCGGAGACCAGAAATCTCCAACAACGGACCTGAAACACTGCCCATTAGTGGAGTGAGAGCAGTCTTAGGGAAAGGATCTCCTTCATCAGGCACCATAGTCCCGCTCCCATAGTCACAAAGCATGGACAGTTCTTCAGGTGAGAGTCTGTCCTTCCAAGCCTTAACAATGGCTGCAGTGTGACGAAGGGACCTCTGCCCCAGCACAGATGCCACAGCCTGGACGTCACCCCAGTCTGGTCCAGCGAAATCCACCAGGTCCTGCAGTTTCACCAGTCTAGAGGCATGGAGCATCTGGTTAAGACCCAGGATACCATCCCCTGAAACATCCAGACGAGCTCCTTTAATCAAAGGTTCCTCCAGCAGCCAGTGGAGCGAGTCGTTCTGCAGTCTTTGAGTGCTAAAATATCCCCATACTTTAAAAAGTCCACGATAAAAACGAGGTAGTCCACGTAAGCGCAGCTGAGTGTTATCCATTAAAAACAGAGCAGTGTCCAGACCCAGTCCATCAACAGTGTGTAGAATGGTATTCGCCACCTCCCTCCACACCAAGTCCGCAGAGCTCGTCAGGTATGACTGAATAAACTGCAGACGAAAAGCTGCCAGTCTACTTGCAAGGTGCACCAGGCCTTGCCCCCCTTCCTCCCTGGGTAGGAAGAGGACACCCTGCGGGACCCAGTGCAGACGGTCCCAAAAAAAGTCCACTAAAATCAGCTAAGTACTAGAGTCAGTAAGCCCGCAGGAGGGTCCACACATGACAACCTATGCCACAGCACTGACGCAACAAGGTTATTGATAACGAGCACTCTCCCCCTGAAAGACATCTGTCCACGTATCCATTTCCATCTCGCTAAACGGCCTTTCATAGTCTCAACCACCCCATCCCAATTCCTCTGCTGTGTGCCTTCATCTCCGAGGAACACCCCCAGGTACCTTATCCCCCCTCTTTTCCAAGCCATTTCAGGTGGCAGCAAAGGTAGCCCTCCTGCCCATTGCCCCACTGCCAAAGCCTCGCTCTTACCCCAATTAACCTTAGCCGATGATAACACCCCAAAATCCCGAACAGTGGAAACTAAACTATCAATGTCTGCCTGCCCCCCCACCATTATCATTGCATCATCAGCATAAGATGACAAACGGTGATGCCCCTGTCCCAACACAACACCAACAATCTTGGAGCGAAGCTTGTTTAGCAGTGGTTCAATGGCAATCGAATAGAGCATACCAGACATTCCACAGCCCTGCCTTATACCCCGAAGAACCTTAAATGGGGCGCTCAGACCACCATTAATTTTCAGCACACTTTCAATGTCGTGGTACAGTAGCTTAATCATACTAATAAAAGAAGGCCCAAAACCAAATGTCTCCAGGGTGTGCCATAGGTACTGATGCTCAACTCTATCAAAGGCCTTTTCCTGATCAATAGAAATGAGACCAAAATCAAGTCGCTGGATCCTAGAAACCTCTAAAATATCTCTAAGTAGGCAAATATTATCCCTAATGGACCTACCAGGGACACAGTAGGTCTGGTCCTGATGAATGACCTGCCCCATCACCTCCCTCAGTCTGGTAGCCAGAGTTTTGGAGAAGATCTTAAGATCCGTGCACAGAAGACTGACCGGCCTCCAGTTCTTAATCTCTTGCAGGTTGCCCTTCTTGGGCAGCAGGGTGATAACAGCTCTCCTGCAGCTCAGTGGCAGAGAACCATCAGCCAGACTCTCGTTGAAGACAGAGAGCAGATCTGCACCCAGCTCCGGCCAGAAGATCTTATAGAACTCTACCGGAAGGCCGTCTATACCAGGGGCAGTCCCACCCTCCATGCTATGCAGAGCAGCATAGAGCTCCTGCACACCCAGCGGCCTGTCCAGTATCGCACCGGAGCGTTCAGTGACCCTCGGCAAACCTGCATAGAAGTCAGCCGCCAGTTCTCCATTCTCCCCGTACTCACCTCCGTACAGGTCAGTTCTCCATTCTCCCCGTACTCACCTCCGTACAGGTCAGTTCTCCATTCTCCCTGTACTCACCTCCGTACAGGTCAGTTCTCCATTCTCCCCGTACTCACCTCCGTACAGGTCAGTTCTCCATTCTCCCCGTACTCACCTCCGTACAGGTCAGTTCTCCATTCTCCCTGTACTCACTTCTGTACAGTTCAGAGTAGAACCGTACCGCCCGCTTACGGAGCTCTGCTGGCTCTGTCAGTTCCCGCCCATCCTCAGAGCGCAGAGAGTGAATAAGACGGCTCTGACCGTTCCGCTTCTCCAGACTAAAGAAAAATTTGGACGGGGCATCCATTTGGGTCAGAGACTGAAACCGTGAACGGACCAGCGCCCCCTGTGCCCTGATGTCCAAAAGGTTTTTCAGAGCTGAAGTTTTAGAACTAAGAGCCCCGACTTGACCTTGGTCCCCAGTAGAGTCCACATAAGTTTGTATGTCTAAAATGTCGTTCTCCAGGTCTTTCATAGACTGGGTAATGTGCCTTGAGACATTGAAGGTGTACTGTTGACAGAGTTGCTTAACTTGCACCTTTCCGTAATCCCACCACTCCCGCAGGTCACCAAAAACTTGCTTTTGCAATTTAAAACTATTCCAAAAAACAGTAAACACCTTCCTGAAAGTTACATCACACAGAAGCGAGGTATTAAAATGCCAGTATGCGCTTTTAGGTTTAAAATTTGCAATAAAAACAGAACATAAAACAAGACTGTGATCAGAAAACCCAACAGGAGCAATCACACAACTCTTAAAAACATTCAGTTGGTGCTTAAAACAATAAAAGCGATCCAGCCGGGCCAGTGACACAAAACCATCCCTCACCTGAGACCATGTATACTGTCTGGTGCTCTGATTCAGAGCCCTCCAAACATCACACAAACTATGAGTTCTCAGGGTCTCACGAAGAGCACGTTGGGATGCAGCATGCGGTTCAGAATGATTTCTGTCCAATTGATCATCTTCTGTACAGTTAAAATCACCCCCCATGAAGAGAAAGTCCCCAGAGTTACAACCGAGCAGAGCCGTACTGACAGTGTCAAGAAACCTGACTCTATCAGCACCAACAGTCGGAGCATAAACATTAACAATAACAACTTTAAAATTTTCATACTGCGCATGAACAACCATACACCTCCCCTCCATCACCTCCTCAACCTCATAAGAGATCGGCAGAAAGTGCTTAGCAAACAGCACCGCCAGGCCAGCTCTAGAGGAGCACCTGCTGCTAAGAAGAACCTCCCCACCAAATTCTTTCTTCCATTCAATCTCATTAGCCTCATCACTATGTGTCTCCTGAACGAGCATGATATCAACACCCTTCTGCTGTATAAGCTCATACAGCAGCGCTCTTTTCCGAATGTCCCGTGCCCCATTCAGATTTAAGGAGCCCACCCTCACACTACTCATAAGAAGGGGAAAAAAAAGGCACAACACTAGCAGTAGCAGAGCGAGAAGCAGGGAGAAACTAGGAGGTTTCAAAACCATCTTCATGTTGAAGCTCCAATTTCAGTCGTAAAACAATTTTCTTTAATCTGTAAATTTCTCGGGGACTGAACTGATCACCCCCCTCGTTTCTCATCAGGGTGTGGACGGACTCAATAAAAAGTTTACGATCAGGAAAGTACTCCTCGACCACAACACCCTTCATATTTTTGGTTTTGTGCAGAAAGGAGCGTATCTTTTCAAAAGCATATGCGCTCCTCCTACTTCGCTGGCTTTTAACCTCCGACAGGTCACTATCGGAATCCTCGAGAGTGCCCGAGCCAGAGCCTGGATCCTCTCTCTGCTTCTCGCTCTGTGCCTTCCCTTTCTTCCCCCCAGACTTAGCCCGTGTCATTTTTCTTTTACCAGATGATAACCTCAAAACAGATTCCTCAGCCACAGTGTCCGTCTCCATCCCCTCCCCTTCCAAAACCAGCTCAGCAGCTGCAACAGCCACCACACCTGCCCCAGCTTCAGTAACACCCTGGCTCTGAGACCCAGAGCTCTCCACAGGAACAGTACTGTTCTCAGGCCTGTCCACAGTAACTGCTTCTCGTTCTTCAGCCTGAGGATCTGATGTTTCATCTGCTCCTAAACCATCAGCTCTGATGCCTGCCTCACTGCTCTCCACTGCACTAGGCCCTGCTTCAGTCCCCGCCCCCCCTGCTGTAGCAGGTACAGACCCAGGCCCAGCATCTGCACCAGCCGTGCCGGCTACTCCACCACTCACGGGTGCAGATCCCGAGGCCTGCGAGGTGCCCTCACCCGCCCCAGAGGGACATGAACGCCTCAGGTGCCCCTCTTGTCCACACCCAAAACATTTCATCATGTCTGAAGTTGCAAACACTACATAGTCAAAATCATCAATCCTGAATTTAAAAGCCACGTTCAGCTCCTCAGCGCCGTTCTTTAAAACCATGAAGACCTGGCGTCTGAAGCACAC
>JAJQXZ010000056.1:7500-10000 GCA_021613375.1 Megaleporinus macrocephalus | reverse complement strand
TGAAACCTGATCCAGCCCTGGAACCTGAAAACCCACTATCCTCTGTCTGAGTCGGAAAAGCAGTGGTTCAATCGCTAAGCTGTACAACTGACCAGACAAAGGACACCCCTGCCTAATACCTCGTGAGACAGCAATCGGTTTACTCAGCCCACCACCCACCTTGACTAAACAAGAGATCTCAGAGTACAGCAACCGTGTCCAACCCAAGAACACATCACCAAACCCAAAAGCTTTAAGGGCATTAAAAAGGTACCGGTGATCAACACGATCAAAAGCCTTCTCCTGATCGAGAGAAATCAGCCCAACCGACCCACCAGAACACCTGGAAAAGTCTAAGACATCATGAATTAAAAACAAATTATCCATAATAGACCTGCCTGGGATGCAGTAGGACTGATCCCTATGCACAACCTCAGAGATATGATTCTTGAGTCTGTTAGATAAATATTTAGAGAAAATTTTATAGTCAGTAGTTAAAAGTGCAACCGGTCTCCAATTCTTCAAACACGACAAATCCCCTTTCTTCAGCAGCAGAGTCAGCACTGCCCGGCGACAAGAACCAGGTAAAACCCCCTCCCTGATACACTCACCAATCACCTCATAAAACTCCTCCCCAACACAATTCCAAAAATACTTAGAAAAGTCGCACGGAAGTCCATCAATACCAGGAGACCGACCAGCGTGAAGCTGCTGAACTGCAGCAGTGAGCTCTTGGAAAGTCAAATCAGAGTCCAGAGCGGCTCTAGAGCCCAGGTCCAGCCTAGGTAGACCTTCCAGAAGCCGATCAGCGCTGTAACTATCACACGCTTCAGCTGCGTAGAGAGCAGAGTAAACATCCACTGCATGGTTGCGCATCTCCCTTGCGTCAGTGGACACTCTGCCATCAGGGAGACGAAGACAGGCCGTCCGCTTGTGCTGCGCTGTTGAAACGTTCCAGGTTGAAAAAGAACGAGCTTGGAGCATCCATGTCTGAAACTGTACTGAACCGAGATCTAATCAAGGCACGCTTCACCCCCTCATTAAGAAAGGAGCTCAGCTCCGTCTTCTTTAGTCGTAAAGTGCCGAGAGTCCTGGACTCCGAGCCCCCAGTCAGGCCGAGCTCCAAAGAGCGACTGTCCTTCTCTGAGTCTGGATCGTCCGTCTTAACTGTGCACTCGAGTTGGCTGAGTACTGAAGACAGAAGGTTCGTATTTGTGCCTTCCTGACCTCCCACCACTGATCAAACCTGCTCCTCTCGGTTCTCCACCGTGCCCGAAAACATTTAAACTTAAAACAAACCTGCTCCTCTCGGTTCTCCACCGTGCTCAAAAACATTTAAACTTAAAACAAACCTGCTCCTCTCTGTTCTCCACTGTGCCCGAAAACATTTAAACTTAAAACAAAACCGCTCCTCTCGGTTCTCCACCGTGCCCGAAAACATTTAAACTTAAAACAAAACCGCTCATCTCGGTTCTCCACCGTGCCCGAAAACATTAAACTTAAAACAAAACCGCTCCTCTCGGTTCTCCACCGTGCCCGAAAACATTAAACTTAAAACAAACCTGCTCCTCTCGGTTCTCCACCGTGCCCGAAAACATTTAAACTTAAAACAAAACCGCTCATCTCGGTTCTCCACCGTGCCCGAAAACATTTAAACTTAAAACAAACCTGCTCCTCTCGGTTCTCCACCGTGCCCGAAAACATTTAAACTTAAAACAAAACCGCTCATCTCGGTTCTCCACCGTGCCCGAAAACATTTAAACTTAAAACAAACCTGCTCCTCTCGGTTCTCCACCGTGCTCAAAAACATTTAAACTTAAAACAAAACCGCTCATCTCGGTTCTCCACCGTGCCCGAAAACATTAAACTTAAAACAAAACCGCTCCTCTCGGTTCTCCACCGTGCCCGAAAACATTAAACTTAAAACAAAACCGCTCATCTCGGTTCTCCACCGTGCCCGAAAACATTAAACTTAAAACAAAACCGCTCTTCTCGGTTCTCCACCGTGCCCGAAAACATTAAACTTAAAACAAAACCGCTCCTCTCGGTTCTCCACCGTGCCCAAAAACATTTAAACTTAAAACAAAACCGCTCCTCTCGGTTCTCCACCGTGCTCAAAAACATTAAACTTAAAACAAACCTGCTCCTCTCGGTTCTCCACCGTGCTCAAAAACATTTAAACTTAAAACAAAACCGCTCATCTCGGTTCTCCACCGTGCCCGAAAACATTAAACTTAAAACAAAACCGCTCCTCTCGGTTCTCCACCGTGCCCGAAAACATTAAACTTAAAACAAAACCGCTCATCTCGGTTCTCCACCGTGCCCGAAAACATTAAACTTAAAACAAAACCGCTCTTCTCGGTTCTCCACCGTGCCCGAAAACATTAAACTTAAAACAAAACCGCTCCTCTCGGTTCTCCACCGTGCCCAAAAACATTTAAACTTAAAACAAAACCGCTCCTCTCGGTTCTCCACCGTGCCCAAAAACATTTAAACTTAAAACAAAACCGCTCTTCTCGGT
>JAJQXZ010000056.1:0-2500 GCA_021613375.1 Megaleporinus macrocephalus | reverse complement strand
ACAACACAAACAAATTTCTGTCCTAGCCCAGGTCTTCTACTCGCCGTAGAAACACACAGGCTGTAGCAGCCCCGCCCCTCCCCGTACAGAAGCCTCTGCACCGTTTACAGTCGGAAAGCCCGTATCCGGCTAGACAGGTCAATTAAACCTTGACCTCCTTCACATTTACAAAGTCTGCCTGTCTCAGTCTCCAGCCTTCCCAAAAAGAAATGAAGTTCTTATAAAAAGACTCATCGTATGCCAGTCTAACATTAAAACGCCAGTATGACCGAGGTTTGGGTGTCCTGGTCAACAGTACATCTACTACAACTGCATGATGATCAGAGAAGCCAGTGGGAACCATAAAAATCTTTAAAACCCTTTTCCTGACTTCTTTATCTACATAAAACCTGTCCAGCCTAGCAGCTCTGACCCTCGTCTCAGAGACCTTAACCCAAGTGTACTGTCTCAAACTCCCATTACATTCCCTCCAAGGGTCAACGAGCCCACCCTCCCTAAGCAGGCCATCCAGCGCCATGGCAGAGTGAGGGTGAGGCTCCTCCCCATTCCTGTCTCGTGTAAAATCTGTGGTGCAGTTCCAAACTCCTCCAATCACCACGAGATCTTCCTCCAGTTGAGGGAGGTGTTCTTGCCACTGTTGCCTCTGGCTTGCTCACTGGGGAATATATGTTATAACTGTTTTCAAAACTCTGTAAAGCTGCTTTGAGACAACATCGTTGTAAAAAGCGCTATATAAATAAAATTGACTTGACTATTTGGCGCAAAGTCTGTTACAACTTCAGGAAAAACTTCACCCTTTCACCACCGTGATTAGCAAACAGGAACCCTGTACCTCTAATATCTACCTGAACCATTAAAACCCGACCCTGCTCCAACTCGGTTAGACCCATGACTGAGGGTGTACTTCCCATCCCACCACAGACCCCACTCCACCTCGTTAGCGCGATCACTGTGCGTTTCCTGTAAAAACATAACGTCTGCACCTTTCTGTCCGATAAACTCAGCTAGCACTGCAGCTAGTCCCCTCTCTACCACCACTGATGTTTAAGGAAGCAATTCTAAGCTGTTCCAGCAGGAGACAGGAGAAGAGAAGAAGACAGAGAGAAACCGGAGCGTTCCCTCCGTAACTTCCTCAGAATCTTCTTTAAGCCAAATCTCTTCTTACTGTTCAGTCAACTGTCCTCCGTATAATCCACCACCACCTCCACAGCTTTACCAGGTTTCATCCAGGAAGGAGTTCATCTCCTGTACAGTGTAGAGCTGCTGATCATCGTCCACCTGAGAGGCTACGTCAGAAAAATCCGAGAGAGCATCTTCATCCCCCCTACCTGACTGCCCACCATGTCCTGGGAGTCTCGGACAGTAACCTCACCTCCACTAACGTCTTCATCATCTATGCATATATACCCCGTGACGAGACTCTCTCTCTCTTTTTCCCTCCTTCTAACTGTCTCTCTCTCTCTCACGTCAGCGGAGTGAGTGTGTGAGTGATCGGTGTGTGAGTGAGCGGTGTGTGAGTGAGCGGAAGTGAGTGGGCGTGTCTAGCTGTTTGGTGAGTGAGTTTCTATGGTTTCTGTGTTTGTTGTTTATTTACTGGTTAGGTTGTGTTAGTGTCTGTTTAGTGTTTGTTGTGTTTAGCGCGAGCTGCGCGCTGGTGGTGTTGTCGCGGCAACCGGCGTTTTGCGGGTCGTCATGGCGGCAACGGAGAAAGTTCGCTTTGAGTAACTCTCTCACCAGCACGGCGTTAAGATCCCCCCGGGGAGGAGTGCTCGGTGGAGGAGGAGGAGGAGGTGGTGGTGGTGGTGGTGGTGGTGATGTTCCTCGATAGTGGAGATCAGTGGTTTGTAACCAGGGGGCTGGAGATGTACTGTAGGGGGTGCAGGCTAAAATCTTTTGTAAAGAATCTTTTCTCCAATAATCAGAATATTTCGGTTCGGTTTGAGTTTGTTGATTGGTTTGGTGAAGTACAGTCACATGACTCGCAGCGCCAGCTAGTCAGTGTCTACTTCAGCCTGAGGGAAGCTGGACCTTCTAAAAGTGAAGCAGCTGCTGTACCTCTTCCTGAGAGAACCGAGGTGTGGGGGGGGGGGGGGGTTAAGTGGGCCTTAGGTTGTAAAAGGTTGGGAACCCCTGGTGTAGAGAAAGCTAACGCTGTGGTTCAGTCTGGGGTCGTCAATCAAGGGGCGTTCACACCTGTAGTGCCCCTCGTATGACCCCCTAAAAAAATCAGTGTCCCACCCTTCATTAAAGACGATGGTCAGTTTGAGTCCCAAACGGAGGAAGCTCGGTTCTAGGTCTCCGGTATCGAAACACGTCTTCAGGTCTGCCTGATTCTGATTGGTGGGCTGATGAACTGAACCTGGTGTTTGAGATGTTTGTTAGTCTGAGGTGATGAAGGTTGGGTGTGGAATGGTGCGGGTGAAGACCCCTCCTCACTGGTCTCAGCCTCTGCACATGCTAGTGATAAACCCGCTGCAACGGGTGGGCATGGGGGCTGAGG
>JAJQXZ010000055.1:0-47500 GCA_021613375.1 Megaleporinus macrocephalus | reverse complement strand
GCAACATTCCCCACAGCAACATCCCCTACAGTAACATTCCCTACAGTAACATTCCCTACAGTTACATTCCCTACAGTAACATTCCGTACAGCAACATTCCCTACAGTAACATTCCCTACAACAACATTCCCTACAGTAACATTCCCTACAACAACATTCCCTACAACATTCCCTACAGTAACATTCCGTACAGTAACATTCCCTACAGTTACATTCCCTACAGTAACATTCTGTACAGCAACATTCCCTACAGTAACATTCCCTACAGCAACATTCCCCACAGCAACATCCCCTACAGTAACATTCCCTACAGCAACATTCTTTACAGTAACATTCCCTACAGTAACATTCCCTACAACAACATTCCCTACAGTAACATTCCCTACAACATTCCCTACAGTAACATTCCCTACAGTAACATTCCCTAAAAGATTCCCTACAGCAACATTCCCTACAGTAGCATTCCCTACAGCAACATTCCCCACAGCAACATCCCCTACAGTAACATTCCCTACAGTAACATTCCCTACAGTTACATTCCCTACAGTAACATTCCGTACAGCAACATTCCCTACAGTAACATTCCCTACAGCAACATTCCGTACAGCAACATTCTTTACAGTAACATTCCCTACAGTAACATTCCCTACAGCAACATTCCCTACAGTAACATTCCCTACAGCAACATTCCGTACAGCAACATCCCCTACAGTAACATTCCCTACAGCAACATTCTTTACAGTAACATTCCCTACAGTAACATTCCCTACAACAACATTCCCTACAGTAACATTCCCTACAGTAACATTCCCTACAGTAACATTCCCTACAACATTCCCTACAGTAACATTCCGTACAGTAACATTCCCTACAGTAACATTCCCTAAAAGATTCCCTACAGCAACATTCCCTACAGTAGCATTCCCTACAGCAACATTCCCCACAGCAACATCCCCTACAGTAACATTCCCTACAGTAACATTCCCTACAGTTACATTCCCTACAGTAACATTCCGTACAGCAACATTCCCTACAGTAACATTCCCTACAGCAACATTCCGTACAGCAACATCCCCTACAGTAACATTCCCTACAGCAACATTCTTTACAGTAACATTCCCTACAGTAACATTCCCTACAACAACATTCCCTACAGTAACATTCCCTACAACATTCCCTACAGTAACATTCCGTACAGTAACATTCCCTACAGTAACATTCCCTAAAAGATTCCCTACAGCAACATTCCCTACAGCAACATCCCCTACAGTAACATTTCCTACAGTAACATTCCCTACAGTAACATTCCCTACAGCAACATCCCCTACAGTTAAATTCCCTACAGTAACATTCCCTACAGTAACATTCCCTACAGCAGCATTCCCTACAGTAACATTCCCTACAGTAACATTCCCTAAAAGATTCCCTACAGCAACATTCCCCACATTTGGATTTTACTGATATTCCTGTCTCCTCCTTCCCGGAAGTTTCTTGTTGGTGGTCAGTGGTCACCATCCTCCTGGAGATCTACCCTCACACACTGATTCACTGTTAATCCAGTTTAATGGCAGCACTAGGAAAAGCAGGAAAAGTGCTGTCTCCTTTAAAGGGCCAGTACAGTGAAATACTCAGAATACTCTCAGTAGTATTTCTATACCAACACATTACTGTTTATTATTTACTATCAGCAGTAGCAGCAGTATTTCCTGACCTACAGAGATGTTGACTGACCCGTAACTGGACCCTCACTCTCAGACTAAAACTCCTTACTACACATATACATACTACATTTATACATACTACACATATACATACTGCATATATACATACTGCATATAAACATTCTGCATATATACATACTACATTATATACATACTGCATATATACATACTGCATATATACATAATAAATTATATACATACTGGATATATACATACTGCATATATACATACTGCATATATACATAATAAATTATATACATATTGGATATATACATACTGCATGTATACATAATACATTATACACATACTGCATATATACATACTACATAATATACATACTGCATATATACATACTGTATATATACATAATACATTATACACATACTGCATATATACATACTGCATATATACATACTGCATATAAACATTCTGCATATATACATACTACATTATATACATACTGCGTATATACATAATACATTATATACATACTGCATATATACATAATACATTATATACATACTGCATATATACATACTGCATAATTACATAATACATTAGATACATACTGCATATATACATACTACATTATATACATATTGCATATATACATGCTGCATATGTACATACTACATATATACATTCTACATATACATACTACATTATATACATACTGCATATATACATACTGCATATATACATACTACACATATACATACTGCATATATACACACTACATATATATACATACTACATTAAATACATACTGCATATATACATACTTCATATATACATACTACATTATATACATACTGCATATATACATACTACATATATACATACTGCATATATACATACTGCATATATACATACTGCATTATATATACTACATATATACATACTGCTTATATACATACTAAATATTTACATACTGCATATGTACATACTACATCATATACATACTGCATATATACATACTGCATATATACATACTACATTATATACATACAGCATATATACATAATACATTATATACATACTACATATATACATACTGCATATTTACAGACTACATATATACATATTGCATATATACATACTACATATATACATACTGCATATATACATACTGCATATATACATAATACATTATATACATTCTGGATATATACATACTGCGTATATACATAATACATTATATACATACTGCATATATACATACTACATTATATACATACAGCATATATACATAATACATTATATACATACTGCATATATACATACTGCATATATACATACTGCATATAAACATTCTGCATATATACATACTACATTATATACCTACTACATATATACATACTGCATATATACATACTGCATATATACATACTGCATATAAACATTCTGCATATATACATACTACATTATATACATACTACATATATACATACTGCATATATACATACTGCATATATACATAATACATTATATACATACTGCATATATACATAGTACATTATATACATACTGCATATATACATACTGCATATATACATAATACATTAAATACATACTTCATATTTACATACTACATATATACATACTGCATATATACATACTGCATAATTACATAATACATTAGATACATACTGCATATATACATACTACATTATATACATACTGCATATATACATGCTGCATATGTACATACTACATATATACATTCTACATATACATACTACATTATATAAATACTGCATATATACATACTGCATATATACATACTACACATATACATACTGCATATATACACACTACATATATATACATACTGCATTCATACATACTGCATATATACATACTACACATATTCATACTGCATATATACACACTACATACATATACATACTGCATATATACATACTGCATATACACATACTGCATATATACATACTACATATATACATACTGCATATATACATACTGCATATATACACACTACATATATATACACACTGCATATATATATACTACATATATACATACTGCATATATACATACTGCATATATACATACTGCATTATATATATACTACATATATACATACTGCTTATATACATACTAAATATTTACATACTGCATATGTACATACTACATCATATACATACTGCATATATACATACTGCATATATACATACTACATATATACATATTGCATATATATATGCTACATATATACATACTGCATATATACATACTGCATATATACATACTGCATATAAACATTCTGCATATATACATACTACATTATATACATACTGCATATATACATACTGCATATATAATATATTATATACATACTGGATATATGCATACTGCATGTATACATAATACATTATATACATACTGCATATATACATACTACATAATATACATACTGCATATATACATACTGTATATATACATAATACATTATACACATACTGCATATATACATACTGCATATATACATACTGCATATGTACAAACTACATTATATACATACTGCATATATACGTACTGCATATATACATAATACATTATATACATACTGCATGTATACATACTGCATATATACATAATACATTATATACATACTGCATATGTACATACTGCATATATACATACTACACATATACATACTGCATATATACACACTACATATATACATACTGCATTTATACATACTGCATATATACATACTACACATATACATACTGCATATATACACACTACATACATATACATACTGCATATATACATACTGCATATACACATACTGCATATATACATACTACATATATACATACTGCATATATACACACTACATATATATATACACACTGCATATATATATACTACATATATACATACTGCATATATACATACTGCATATATACATACTGCATTGTATATATACTACATATATACATACTGCTTATATACATACTAAATATTTACATACTGCATATGTACATACTACATCATATACATACTGCATATATACATACTGCATATATACATACTACATATATACATATTGCATATATACATGCTACATATATACATACTGCATATATACATACTGCATATATACATACTGCATATAAACATTCTGCATATATACATACTACATTATATACATACTGCATATATACATACTGCATATATACATAATAAATTATATACATACTGGATATATACATACTGCATGTATACATAATACATTATATACATACTGCATATATACATACTGCATATATACATACTGCATATATACATACTACATATATACATACTGATTATATACATCCTGCATATATACATACTGCATATATACATAATACATATATACATACTGCCTATATACATACTACATTATATACATACTGAATATATACATACTACACTGTAATAAAGACTGTAATATACACAGTAAATGGCTGTAATTAATTCAGTTAATGGCTGTAATAAACTCAGTAAATGGCTGTAATAAATTCAGAAAATAATTAAACTCAGTAAATGACTGTAATAAACTCAGTAAATGGCTGTAATAAACTCAGTAAATGGCTGTAATAAACGCAGTAAATGACTGTAATGAACTCATTAAATGGCTGTAATAAACTCAGTAAATGACTGTAATAAACTCATTAAATGGCTGTAATAAACTCAGTAAATAATTAAACTCAGTAAATGACTGTAATAAACTCAGTAAATGACTGTAATAAACTCAGTAAATGGCTGTAATAAACGCAGTAAATGACTGTAATGAACTCATTAAATGGCTGTAATGAACTCAGTAAATGACTGTAATTAACTCATTAAATGGCTGTAATAAACTCAGTAAATGGCTGTAATAAACTCAGTAAATGGCTGTAATTAACTCAGTAGATAATTAAACTCAGTAAATGACTGTAATAAACTCAGTAAATAATTAAACTCAGTAAATGGCTGTAATTATCTCAGTAAATAATTAAACTCAGTAAATGACTGTAATAAACTCAGTAAATAATTAAACTCAGTAAATGAATGTAATAAACTCAGTAAATAATTAAACTCAGTAAATGACTGTTATAAACTCAGTAAATACTTAAACTCAGTAAATAATTAAACTCATTAAATAATTAAACTCAGTAATTGACTGTAATAAACTCAGTAAATAACTGTAGTAAACTCAGTAAATAATTAAACTCAGTCAATGAATGTAATAAACTCAGTAAATAATTAAACTCAGTAAATAATTAAACTCAGTAAATGACTGTAGTAAACTATGTAAATAATTGATCTCAGTAAATGACTGTAATTAACTCAGTAAATGACTGTAATTAACTCAGTAAATGACTGTAATAAACTCAGTAAATGACTGTAGTAAACTCAGTAAATGACTGTAATAAACTCAGTAAATAATGAAACTCAGTAAATGACTGTAATTAACTCAGTAAATGACTGTAGTAAACTCAGTAAATGACTGTAATAAACTCAGTAAACGACTGTAATAAACTCAGTAAATAACTGTAGTAAACTCAGTAAATGACTGTAATAAACTCAGTAAATGACTGTAATAAACTCAGTAAATAACTGTAGTAAACACAGTAAATAATTAAACTCAGTAAATGACTGTAGTAAACTCAGTAAATAATTAAACTCAGTAAATGACTGTAATTAACTCAGTAAATGACTGTAATAAACTCAGTAAATAATTAAACTCAGTAAACGACTGTAATAAACTCAGTAAATGACTGTATTAAACTCAGTAAATGACTGTAATAAACTCAGTAAATGACTGTAATAAACTCAGTAAATAATTAAACTCAGTAAATGACTGTAGTAAACTCAGTAAATAATTAAACTCAGTAAATGACTGTAATTAACTCGGTAAATGACTGTAATAAACTCAGTAAATAATTAAACTCAGTAAACGACTGTAATAAACTCAGTAAATAATTAAACTCAGTAAATGACTGTAATAAACTCAGTAAATAAGTAAACTCAGTAAATGACTTTAATAAACTCAGTAAATGACTGTAATAAACTCATTAAATGGCTGTAATAAACTCAGTAAATGACTGTAATAAACTCAGTAAATGGCTGTAATTAACTCAGTAGATAATTAAACTCAGTAAATGACTGTAATAAACTCAGTAAATAATTAAACTCAGTAAATGGCTGTAATTATCTCAGTAAATAATTAAACTCAGTAAATGACTGTAATTAACTCAGTAAATGACTGTAATTAACTCAGTAAATGGCTGTAATAAACTCAGGTAATGACTGTAATAAACTCAGTAAATAATTAAACTCACTAAATGACTGTAATAAACTCAGTAAATGACTGTAGTAAACTCAGTAAATAATTAAACTCAGTAAGTGACTGAAATAAACTCAGTAAATGAGTAATAATCTCAATAAATGACTAATAAACTCAGTAAATAACTGTAATAAACTCAGTAAAAGGCTATAATAAACTCAGTAAATGAGTAAACTCAGTAAATGACTGTAATAAACTAAGTAAATAATTAAACTCAGTAAATGCCTGTAATTAACTCAGTAAATAATAAAACTCAGTAAATGACTGTAATAAACTCAGTAAATAACTGTAATAAACTCAGTAAATGGCTGTAATAAACTCAGTAAATATGTAAACTCAGTAAATGACTGTAGTAAACTCAGTAAATGGCTGAAATAAACTCAGTAAATGACTGTAATAAACTCAGTGAATGACTGTAATAAACTCAGTAAATGACTATAATAAACTCAGTAAATGGCTTTAATAAACTCAGTAAATGACTGTAATAAACTCAGTAAATAATTAAACTCATTAAATAACTGTAATAAACTCAGAAAATAATTAAACTCAGTAAATGGCTGTAATAAACTCAGTAAATAATTAACCTCAGTAAACGAGTGTAATAAGCTCAGTAAATAATTAAACTCATTAAATGACTGTAATAAACTCAGTAAATAATTAAACTCAGTAAATGACTGTAATAAACTCAGTAAATAATTAAACTCAGTAAATAATTAAACTCAGTAAATGACTGTAGTAAACTCATTAAATAATTAAACTCAGTAAATGACTGTAGTAAACTCAGTAAATAATTAAACTCAGTAAATGACTGTAATTAACTCAGTAAATGATTGTAATAAACTCTGTAAATGACTGTAATAAACTCAGTAAATGGCTCTATAAAACTCAGTAAATGACTGTAATAAACTCAGTAAATAATTAAACTCAGTAAATGACTGTAATAAACTCAGTAAATGACTGTAGTAAACTCAGTAAATGACTGTAATAAACTCAGTAAATAATTAAACTCAGTAAATGACTGTAGTAAACTCAGTAAATGACTGTAATAAACTCAGTAAATAATTAAACTCAGTAAATGACTGTAATTAACTTAGTAAATGACAGTAATAAACTCAGTAAATGACTGTAGTAAACTCAGTAAATAACTGTAATAAATTCAATAAATAATCAAACTCAGTAAATGACTGTAATAAACTCAGTAAATGACTGTAATAAACTCAGTAAATGACTGTAGTAAACTCAGTAAATGACTGTAATAAACTCAGTAAATAATTAAACTCAGTAAATGACTGTAATTAACTCAGTAAATGACTGTAATAAACTCAGTAAATAATTAAACTCAGTTAATGACTGTAATAAACTCAGTAAATAAATAAACTCAGTAAGTGACTGTAATAAACTCAGTAAATGAGTAATGAACTCAATAAATGACTAATAAACTCAGTAAATAACTGTGATAAACTCAGTAAATGGCTGTATCTAACTCAGTAAATGACTGTAATAAACTCAGTAAATAATTAAACTCATTAAATGACTGTAATAAACTCAGTAAATGGCTGCAATAAACTCAGTAAATAATTAAGCTCAGTAAATGACTGTAATAAACTAAGTAAATAATTAAACTCAGTAAATAATTAAAGTCAGTAAATGACTGTAATAAACTCAGTAAATGGCTGTAACAAAATCAGTAAATGGCTGTAATAAACTCAGTAAATAATTAAACTTAGTAAATGACTGTAATAAAGTCAATAAATAATTAAACTCAGTAAATGACTTTAATAAACTCAGTAAATGACTGTAATAAACTCAGTATATGACTGTAATAAATTCAGGTAATGACAAATAAACTCAGTAAATAATTAATCTCAGTAAATGACGAAAAAACTCAGTAAATGGCTGTAATAAACTCAGTAAATGGCTGTAATCAACTCAGTAAATGGCTGTAATAAATTCAGTTAATGACTAATAAACTCAGTAAATGACTGTAATAAACTCATTAAATGGCTGTAGTAAAATCAGTAAATAATTAAACTCAGTAAATTACCGTAATAAACTCAGTAAATAACTGTAATAAACTCAATAAATGGCTGTAATAAAATCAGTTAATAATTAAACTCAGGAAATGTCCGTAATAAACTCAGTAAATAATTAAACTCAGTAAATGACTGTAATAAACTCAGTAAATGACTGTAATAAACTCAATAAATGTCCGTAATAAACTCAGTAAATAATTAAACTCGGTAAATGAATGTAATAAACTCAGTAAATAATTAAACTCATTAAATGGCTGTAATTAACTCAGTAAATAATTAAACTCAGTAAATGACTCTAATAAACTCAGTAAATAATTAAACTCAGTAAATTACTGTAATAAACTGAGTAAATAATTAAACTCAGTAAATGACTGTAATAAACACAGTAAATGACTGTAATAAACTCAATAAATGTCCGTAATAAACTCAGTAAATAATTAAACTCAGTAAATGAATGTAATAAACTCAGTAAATAATTAAACTCAGTAAATGACTGTAATAAACTTAGTAAATAATTAAACTCAGTAAATAATTAAACTCAGTAAATGACTGTAGTAAACTCAGTAAATAATTAAACTCAGTAAATGACTGTAGTAAACTCAGTAAATAATTAAGCTCAGTAAATGACTGTAATTAACTCAGTAAATGATTGTAATAAACTCGGTAAATGACTGTAATAAACTCATTAAATGGCTCTATAAAAACTAAGTAAATGACTGTAATGAACTCAGTAATAAATAATTAAACTCAGTAAATGACTGTAGTAAACTCAGTAAATGACTGTAATAAATTCAAAAAATAATTAAACTCAGTAAATGACTGTAGTAAACTCAGTAAATGACTGTAATAAATTCAATAAATAATTAAACTCAGTAAATGACTGTAATTAACTCAGTAAATGACTGTAATAAACTCAGTAAATGACTGTAGTAAACTCAGTAAAGAATTAAACTCAGTAAATACTTAAACTCAGTAAATAATTAAACTCAGTAAATGACTGTAGTAAACTCAATAAATAATTGAACTCAGTAAATGACTGTAATTAACTAAGTAAATGATTGTAATAAACTCAGTAAATGACTGTAATAAACTCAGTAAATGACTGTAGTAAACTCAGTAAATGACTGTAATAAACTCAGTAAATAATTAAACTCAGTAAATGACTGTAATTAACTCAGTGAATGACTGTAATAAACTCAGTAAATGACTGTAGTAAACTCAGTAAATGACTGTAATAAACTGAGAAAATAATTAAACTCAGTAAATGACTGTAATTAACTCAGTAAATGACTGTAAAAAACTCAGTAAATGACTGTAGTAAACTCAGTAAATGACTGTAGTAAACTCAGTAAATAATTAAACTCAGTAAATGACTGTAATAAACTCAATAAATAACTGTAGAAAACTCAGTAAATAATTAAACTCAGTAAATGACTGTAGTAAACTCAGTAAATAATTAAACTCAGTAAATGACTGTAATTAACTCAGTAAATGACTGTAATTAACTCAGTAAATTACTGTAATAAACTCAGAAAATAATTAAACTCAGTAAATGACTGTAATAAACTCAGTGAATAATTAAACTCATTACACGACTGTAATAAACTCAGTAAATAATTAAACTCAGTAAATGGCTTTAATAAACTCAGTATATGACTGTAGTAAACTCAGTAATGACTGTAATAAACTGAGTAAATGACTGTAATAATCTCAGTAAATAAATAAACTCAGTAAATGACTGTAATAAACTCAGTAAATAATTAAACTCATTAAATGACTGTAATTAACTCAGTACATGGCTGTAATTAACTCAGTAAATGACTTTAATAAACTCAGTAAATGACTGTAATAAACTCAGTAAATAATTAAACTTATTAAATGACTGTAATAAACTCAGTAAATAATTAAACTCAGAAAATGACTGTAATAAACTGAGTAAATGACTGTAATAAACTCAGTAAATAATTAAAAGCAGTAAATGACTGTAGTAAACTCAGTAAATAATTAATCTCAGTAAATGACTGTAGTAAACTCAGTAAATAATTAAACTCAGTAAATGACTGTAATTAACTAAGTAAATGATTGTAATAACTCAGTAAATGACTGTAATAAACTCAGTAAATGACTGTAGTAAACTCAGTAAATGACTGTAATAAACTCAGTAAATAATTAAACTCAGTAAATGACTGTAATTAACTCAGTAAATGACTGTAATAAACTCAGTAAATGACTGTAGTAAACTCAGTAAATGACTGTAATAAACTGAGAAAATAATTAAACTCAGTAAATGACTGTAATTAACTCAGTAAATGACTGTAAAAAACTCAGTAAATGACTGTAGTAAACTCAGTAAATGACTGTAATAAACTCAGTAAATAATTAAACTTATTAAATGACTGTAATAAACTCAGTAAATAATTAAACTCAGAAAATGACTGTAATAAACTGAGTAAATGACTGTAATAAACTCAGTGAATAATTAAAAGCAGTAAATGACTGTAGT
The DNA here is from genome assembly GCA_021613375.1 of Megaleporinus macrocephalus. Classification (NCBI taxonomy): domain Eukaryota; kingdom Metazoa; phylum Chordata; class Actinopteri; order Characiformes; family Anostomidae; genus Megaleporinus; species Megaleporinus macrocephalus. The sequence continues at coordinate 35,896 of JAJQXZ010000055.1, read as the reverse complement.
AAACTCAGTAAATAATTAATCTCAGTAAATGACTGTAGTAAACTCAGTAAATAATTAAACTCAGTAAATGACTGTAATTAACTAAGTAAATGATTGTAATAAACTCAGTAAATGACTGTAATAAACTCAGTAAATGACTGTAGTAAACTCAGTAAATGACTGTAATAAACTCAGTAAATAATTAAACTCAGTAAATGACTGTAATTAACTCAGTAAATGACTGTAATAAACTCAGTAAATGACTGTAGTAAACTCAGTAAATGACTGTAATAAACTGAGAAAATAATTAAACTCAGTAAATGACTGTAATTAACTCAGTAAATGACTGTAAAAAAACTCAGTAAATGACTGTAGTAAACTCAGTAAATGACTGTAGTAAACTCAGTAAATAATTAAACTCAGTAAATGACTGTAATAAACTCAGTAAATAACTGTAGAAAACTCAGTAAATAATTAAACTCAGTAAATGCCTGTAGTAAACTCAGTAAATAATTAAACTCAGTAAATGACTGTAATTAACTCAGTAAATGACTGTAATTAACTCAGTAAATTACTGTAATAAACTCAGAAAATAATTAAACTCAGTAAATGACTGTAATAAACTCAGTATATGACTGTAGTAAACTCAGTAATGACTGTAATAAACTGATTAAATGACTGTAATAATCTCAGTAAATAATTAAACTCAGTAAATGACTTTAATAAACTCAGTATATGACTGTAGTAAACTCAGTAATTACTGTAATAAACTGAGTAAATGACTGTAATAATCTCAGTAAATAATTAAACTCATTACACGACTGTAATAAACTCAGTAAATAATTAAACTCAGTAAATGACTTTAATAAACTCAGTATATGACTGTAGTAAACTCAGTAATGACTGTAATAAACTGAGGTAAATGACTGTAATAATCTCAGTAAATAATTAAACTCAGTAAATGACTGTAATAAACTCAGTAAATAATTAAACTCATTAAATGACTGTAATTAACTCAGTACATGGCTGTAATTAACTCAGTAAATGACTTTAATAAACTCAGTAAATGACTGTAATAAACTCAGTAAATAATTAAACTTATTAAATGACTGTAATAAACTCAGTAAATAATTAAACTCAGAAAATGACTGTAATAAACTGAGTAAATGACTGTAATAAACTCAGTAAATAATTAAAAGTAGTAAATGACTGTAGTAAACTCAGTAAATAATTAATCTCAGTAAATGACTGTAGTAAACTCAGTAAATAATTAAACTCAGTAAATGACTGTAATTAACTCAGTAAATGACTGTAATTAACTCAGTAAATGGCTGTAATAAACTCAGTTAGTGACTGTAATAAACTCAGTAAATAATTAAACTCACTAAATGACTGTAATAAACTCAGTAAATGACTGTAGTAAACTCAGTAAATAATTAAACTCAGTAAGTGACTGTAATAAACTCAGTAAATGAGTAATAATCTCAATAAATGACTAATAAACTCAGTAAATAACTGTAATAAACTCAGTAAAAGGCTATAATAAACTCAGTAAATAATTAAACTCAGTAAATGCCTGTAATTAACTCAGTAAATGGCTGTAATAAACTCAGTAAATGACTGTAATAAACTCAGTAAATATTAAAACTCAGTAAATGACTGTAATAAACTCAGTAAATAACTGTAATAAACTCAGTAAATGGCTGTAATAAACTCAGTAAATATGTAAACTCAGTAAATGACTGTAGTAAACTCAGTAAATGGCTGAAATAAACTCAGTAAATGACTGTAATAAACTCAGTGAATGACTGTAATAAACTCAGTAAATGACTATAAAAAAACTCAGTAAATGGCTTTAATAAACTCAGTAAATGACTGTAATAAACTCAGTAAATAATTAAACTCATTAAATAACTGTAATAAACTCAGAAAATAATTAAACTCAGTAAATGGCTGTAATAAACTCAGTAAATAATTAACCTCAGTAAACGAGTGTAATAAGCTCAGTAAATAATTAAACTCATTAAATGACTGTAATAAACTCAGTAAATAATTAAACTCAGTAAATGACTGTAATAAACTCAGTAAATAATTAAACTCAGTAAATGACTGTAGTAAACTCATTAAATAATTAAACTCAGTAAATGACTGTAGTAAACTCAGTAAATAATTAAACTCAGTAAATGACTGTAATTAACTCAGTATATGATTGTAATAAACTCAGTAAATGACTGTAATAAACTCAGTAAATGGCTCTATAAAACTCAGTAAATGACTGTAATAAACTCAGTAAATAATTAAACTCAGTAAATGACTGTAATTAACTCAGTAAATGACAGTAATAAACTCAGTAAATGACTGTAGTAAACTCAGTAAATGACTGTAATAAACTCAGTAAATAATTAAACTCAGTAAATGACTGTAATTAACTCAGTAAATGACAGTAATAAACTCAGTAAATGACTGTAGTAAACTCAGTAAATAACTAATAAATTCAATAAATAATTAAACTCAGTAAATGACTGTAATTAACTCAGTAAATGACTGTAATAAACTCAGTAAATGACTGTAGTAAACTCAGTAAATGACTGTAATAAACTCAGTAAATAATTAAACTCAGTAAATGACTGTAATTAACTCAGTAAATGACTGTAATAAACTCGGTTAATAATTAAACTCAGTAAATGACTGTAATTAACTCAGTAAATGACTGTAATAAACTCAGTAAATAATTAAACTCAGTTAATGACTGTAATAAACTCAGTAAATAAATAAACTCAGTAAGTGACTGTAATAAACTCAGTAAATGAGTAATAAACTCAATAAATGACTAATAAACTCAGTAAATAACTGTGATAAAACTCAGTAAATGGCTGTAATTAACTCAGTAAATGACTGTAATAAACTCAGTAAATGACTGTAATAAACTCAGTAAATGACTGTAATAAATTCAATAATTAATTAAACTCAGTAAATGACTGTAGTAGACTCAGTAAATGACTGTAATAAATTCAAAAAATAATTAAACTCAGTAAATGACTGTAGTAAACTCAGTAAATGACTGTAATAAATTCAATAAATAATTAAACTCAGTAAATGACTGTAATTAACTCAGTAAATGACTGTAATAAACTCAGTAAATGACTGTAGTAAACTCAGTAAAGAATTAAACTCAGTAAATAATTAAACTCAGTAAATAATTAAACTCAGTAAATGACTGTAGTAAACTCAGTAAATGTCTGTAATTAACTCAGTAAATGATTGTAATAAACTCAGTAAATGACTGTAATAAACTCAGTAAATGACTGTAGTAAACTCAGTAAATGACTGTAATAAACTCAGTAAATAATTAAACTCAGTAAATGACTGTAATTAACTCAGTAAATGACTGTAATAAACTCAGTAAATGACTGTAGTAAACTCAGTAAATGACTGTAATAAACTGAGAAAATAATTAAACTCAGTAAATGACTGTAATTAACTCAGTAAATGACTGTAAAAAACTCAGTAAATGACTGTAGTAAACTCAGTAAATGACTGTAGTAAACTCAGTAAATAATTAAACTCAGTAAATGACTGTAATAAACTCAGTAAATAACTGTAGAAAACTCAGTAAATAATTAAACTCAGTAAATGACTGTAGTAAACTCAGTAAATAATTAAACTCAGTAAATGACTGTAATTAACTCAGTAAATGACTGTAATTAACTCAGTAAATGACTGTAATAAACTCAGAAAATAATTAAACTCAGTAAATGACTGTAATAAACTCAGTAAATAATTAAACTCATTACACGACTGTAATAAACTCAGTAAATAATTAAACTCAATAAATGACTTTAATAAACTCAGTATATGACTGTAGTAAACTCAGTAATGACTGTAATAAACTGAGTAAATGACTGTAATAATCTCAGTAAATAGTTAAACTCAGTAAATGACTGTAATAAACTCAGTAAATAATTAAACTCATTAAATGACTGTAATTAACTCAGTACATGGCTGTAATTAACTCAGTAAATGACTTTAATAAACTCAGTAAATGACTGTAATAAACTCAGTAAATAATTAAACTTATTAAATGACTGTAATAAACTCAGTAAATAATTAAACTCAGAAAATGACTAATAAACTGAGTAAATGACTGTAGTAAACTCAGTAAATAATTAAAAGCAGTAAATGACTGTAGTAAACTCAGTAAATAATTAATCTCAGTAAATGACTGTAGTAAACTCAGTAAATAATTAAACTCAGTAAATGACTGTAATTAACTCAGTAAATGACTGTAATTAACTCAGTAAATGGCTGTAATAAACTCAGTTAATGACTGTAATAAACTCAGTAAATAATTAAACTCACTAAATGACTGTAATAAACTCAGTAAATGACTGTAGTAAACTCAGTAAATAATTAAACTCAGTAAGTGACTGTAATAAACTCAGTAAATGAGTAATAATCTCAATAAATGACTAATAAACTCAGTAAATAACTGTAATAAAGTCAGTAAAAGGCTATAATAAACTCAGTAAATAATTAAACTCAGTAAATGCCTGTAATTAACTCAGTAAATGGCTGTAATAAACTCAGTAAATGACTGTGATAAACTCAGTAAATAATAAAACTCAGTAAATGACTGTAATAAACTCAGTAAATAACTGTAATAAACCCAGTACATGGCTGTAATAAACTCAGTAAATATGTAAACTCAGTAAATGACTGTAGTAAACTCAGTAAATGGCTGAAATAAACTCAGTAAATGACTGTAATAAACTCAGTGAATGACTGTAATAAACTCAGTAAATGACTATAATAAACTCAGTAAATGGCTTTAATAAACTAAGTAAATGACTGTAATAAACTCAGTAAATAATTAAACTCATTAAATAACTGTAATAAACTCAGAAAATAATTAAATTCAGTAAATGGCTGTAATAAACTCAGTAAATAATTAACCTCAGTAAACGAGTGTAATAAGCTCAGTAAATAATTAAACTCATTAAATGACTGTAATAAACTCAGTAAATAATTAAACTCAGTAAATGACTGTAATAAACTCAGTAAATAATTAAACTCAGTAAATAATTAAACTCAGTAAATGACTGTAGTAAACTCATTAAATAATTAAACTCAGTAAATGACTGTAGTAAACTCAGTAAATAATTAAACTCAGTAAATGACTGTAATTAACTCAGTAAATGATTGTAATAAACTCAGTAAATGACTGTAATAAACTCAGTAAATGACTGTAATAAACTCAGTAAATAACTGTAGTAAACACAGTAAATAATTAAACTCAGTAAATGACTGTAGTAAACTCAGTAAATAATTAAACTCAGTAAATGACTGTAATTAACTCAGTAAATGACTGTAATAAACTCAGTAAATAATTAAACTCAGTAAACGACTGTAATAAACTCAGTAAATGACTGTATTAAACTCAGTAAATGACTGTAATAAACTCAGTAAATGACTGTAATAAACTCAGTAAATAATTAAACTCAGTAAATGACTGTAGTAAACTCAGTAAATAATTAAACTCAGTAAATGACTGTAATTAACTCGGTAAATGACTGTAATAAACTCAGTAAATAATTAAACTCAGTAAACGACTGTAATAAACTCAGTAAATAATTAAACTCAGTAAATGACTGTAATAAACTCAGTAAATAAGTAAACTCAGTAAATGACTTTAATAAACTCAGTAAATGACTGTAATAAACTCATTAAATGGCTGTAATAAACTCAGTAAATGACTGTAATAAACTCAGTAAATGGCTGTAATTAACTCAGTAGATAATTAAACTCAGTAAATGACTGTAATAAACTCAGTAAATAATTAAACTCAGTAAATGGCTGTAATTATCTCAGTAAATAATTAAACTCAGTAAATGACTGTAATTAACTCAGTAAATGACTGTAATTAACTCAGTAAATGGCTGTAATAAACTCAGGTAATGACTGTAATAAACTCAGTAAATAATTAAACTCACTAAATGACTGTAATAAACTCAGTAAATGACTGTAGTAAACTCAGTAAATAATTAAACTCAGTAAGTGACTGAAATAAACTCAGTAAATGAGTAATAATCTCAATAAATGACTAATAAACTCAGTAAATAACTGTAATAAACTCAGTAAAAGGCTATAATAAACTCAGTAAATGAGTAAACTCAGTAAATGACTGTAATAAACTAAGTAAATAATTAAACTCAGTAAATGCCTGTAATTAACTCAGTAAATAATAAAACTCAGTAAATGACTGTAATAAACTCAGTAAATAACTGTAATAAACTCAGTAAATGGCTGTAATAAACTCAGTAAATATGTAAACTCAGTAAATGACTGTAGTAAACTCAGTAAATGGCTGAAATAAACTCAGTAAATGACTGTAATAAACTCAGTGAATGACTGTAATAAACTCAGTAAATGACTATAATAAACTCAGTAAATGGCTTTAATAAACTCAGTAAATGACTGTAATAAACTCAGTAAATAATTAAACTCATTAAATAACTGTAATAAACTCAGAAAATAATTAAACTCAGTAAATGGCTGTAATAAACTCAGTAAATAATTAACCTCAGTAAACGAGTGTAATAAGCTCAGTAAATAATTAAACTCATTAAATGACTGTAATAAACTCAGTAAATAATTAAACTCAGTAAATGACTGTAATAAACTCAGTAAATAATTAAACTCAGTAAATAATTAAACTCAGTAAATGACTGTAGTAAACTCATTAAATAATTAAACTCAGTAAATGACTGTAGTAAACTCAGTAAATAATTAAACTCAGTAAATGACTGTAATTAACTCAGTAAATGATTGTAATAAACTCTGTAAATGACTGTAATAAACTCAGTAAATGGCTCTATAAAACTCAGTAAATGACTGTAATAAACTCAGTAAATAATTAAACTCAGTAAATGACTGTAATAAACTCAGTAAATGACTGTAGTAAACTCAGTAAATGACTGTAATAAACTCAGTAAATAATTAAACTCAGTAAATGACTGTAGTAAACTCAGTAAATGACTGTAATAAACTCAGTAAATAATTAAACTCAGTAAATGACTGTAATTAACTTAGTAAATGACAGTAATAAACTCAGTAAATGACTGTAGTAAACTCAGTAAATAACTGTAATAAATTCAATAAATAATCAAACTCAGTAAATGACTGTAATAAACTCAGTAAATGACTGTAATAAACTCAGTAAATGACTGTAGTAAACTCAGTAAATGACTGTAATAAACTCAGTAAATAATTAAACTCAGTAAATGACTGTAATTAACTCAGTAAATGACTGTAATAAACTCAGTAAATAATTAAACTCAGTTAATGACTGTAATAAACTCAGTAAATAAATAAACTCAGTAAGTGACTGTAATAAACTCAGTAAATGAGTAATGAACTCAATAAATGACTAATAAACTCAGTAAATAACTGTGATAAACTCAGTAAATGGCTGTATCTAACTCAGTAAATGACTGTAATAAACTCAGTAAATAATTAAACTCATTAAATGACTGTAATAAACTCAGTAAATGGCTGCAATAAACTCAGTAAATAATTAAGCTCAGTAAATGACTGTAATAAACTAAGTAAATAATTAAACTCAGTAAATAATTAAAGTCAGTAAATGACTGTAATAAACTCAGTAAATGGCTGTAACAAAATCAGTAAATGGCTGTAATAAACTCAGTAAATAATTAAACTTAGTAAATGACTGTAATAAAGTCAATAAATAATTAAACTCAGTAAATGACTTTAATAAACTCAGTAAATGACTGTAATAAACTCAGTATATGACTGTAATAAATTCAGGTAATGACAAATAAACTCAGTAAATAATTAATCTCAGTAAATGACGAAAAAACTCAGTAAATGGCTGTAATAAACTCAGTAAATGGCTGTAATCAACTCAGTAAATGGCTGTAATAAATTCAGTTAATGACTAATAAACTCAGTAAATGACTGTAATAAACTCATTAAATGGCTGTAGTAAAATCAGTAAATAATTAAACTCAGTAAATTACCGTAATAAACTCAGTAAATAACTGTAATAAACTCAATAAATGGCTGTAATAAAATCAGTTAATAATTAAACTCAGGAAATGTCCGTAATAAACTCAGTAAATAATTAAACTCAGTAAATGACTGTAATAAACTCAGTAAATGACTGTAATAAACTCAATAAATGTCCGTAATAAACTCAGTAAATAATTAAACTCGGTAAATGAATGTAATAAACTCAGTAAATAATTAAACTCATTAAATGGCTGTAATTAACTCAGTAAATAATTAAACTCAGTAAATGACTCTAATAAACTCAGTAAATAATTAAACTCAGTAAATTACTGTAATAAACTGAGTAAATAATTAAACTCAGTAAATGACTGTAATAAACACAGTAAATGACTGTAATAAACTCAATAAATGTCCGTAATAAACTCAGTAAATAATTAAACTCAGTAAATGAATGTAATAAACTCAGTAAATAATTAAACTCAGTAAATGACTGTAATAAACTTAGTAAATAATTAAACTCAGTAAATAATTAAACTCAGTAAATGACTGTAGTAAACTCAGTAAATAATTAAACTCAGTAAATGACTGTAGTAAACTCAGTAAATAATTAAGCTCAGTAAATGACTGTAATTAACTCAGTAAATGATTGTAATAAACTCGGTAAATGACTGTAATAAACTCATTAAATGGCTCTATAAAACTAAGTAAATGACTGTAATGAACTCAGTAATAAATAATTAAACTCAGTAAATGACTGTAGTAAACTCAGTAAATGACTGTAATAAATTCAAAAAATAATTAAACTCAGTAAATGACTGTAGTAAACTCAGTAAATGACTGTAATAAATTCAATAAATAATTAAACTCAGTAAATGACTGTAATTAACTCAGTAAATGACTGTAATAAACTCAGTAAATGACTGTAGTAAACTCAGTAAAGAATTAAACTCAGTAAATACTTAAACTCAGTAAATAATTAAACTCAGTAATGACTGTAGTAAACTCAATAAATAATTGAACTCAGTAAATGACTGTAATTAACTAGTAAATGATTGTAATAAACTCAGTAAATGACTGTAATAAACTCAGTAAATGACTGTAGTAAACTCAGTAAATGACTGTAATAAACTCAGTAAATAATTAAACTCAGTAAATGACTGTAATTAACTCAGTGAATGACTGTAATAAACTCAGTAAATGACTGTAGTAAACTCAGTAAATGACTGTAATAAACTGAGAAAATAATTAAACTCAGTAAATGACTGTAATTAACTCAGTAAATGACTGTAAAAAACTCAGTAAATGACTGTAGTAAACTCAGTAAATGACTGTAGTAAACTCAGTAAATAATTAAACTCAGTAAATGACTGTAATAAACTCAATAAATAACTGTAGAAAACTCAGTAAATAATTAAACTCAGTAAATGACTGTAGTAAACTCAGTAAATAATTAAACTCAGTAAATGACTGTAATTAACTCAGTAAATGACTGTAATTAACTCAGTAAATTACTGTAATAAACTCAGAAAATAATTAAACTCAGTAAATGACTGTAATAAACTCAGTGAATAATTAAACTCATTACACGACTGTAATAAACTCAGTAAATAATTAAACTCAGTAAATGGCTTTAATAAACTCAGTATATGACTGTAGTAAACTCAGTAATGACTGTAATAAACTGAGTAAATGACTGTAATAATCTCAGTAAATAAATAAACTCAGTAAATGACTGTAATAAACTCAGTAAATAATTAAACTCATTAAATGACTGTAATTAACTCAGTACATGGCTGTAATTAACTCAGTAAATGACTTTAATAAACTCAGTAAATGACTGTAATAAACTCAGTAAATAATTAAACTTATTAAATGACTGTAATAAACTCAGTAAATAATTAAACTCAGAAAATGACTGTAATAAACTGAGTAAATGACTGTAATAAACTCAGTAAATAATTAAAAGCAGTAAATGACTGTAGTAAACTCAGTAAATAATTAATCTCAGTAAATGACTGTAGTAAACTCAGTAAATAATTAAACTCAGTAAATGACTGTAATTAACTAAGTAAATGATTGTAATAAACTCAGTAAATGACTGTAATAAACTCAGTAAATGACTGTAGTAAACTCAGTAAATGACTGTAATAAACTCAGTAAATAATTAAACTCAGTAAATGACTGTAATTAACTCAGTAAATGACTGTAATAAACTCAGTAAATGACTGTAGTAAACTCAGTAAATGACTGTAATAAACTGAGAAAATAATTAAACTCAGTAAATGACTGTAATTAACTCAGTAAATGACTGTAAAAAACTCAGTAAATGACTGTAGTAAACTCAGTAAATGACTGTAATAAACTCAGTAAATAATTAAACTTATTAAATGACTGTAATAAACTCAGTAAATAATTAAACTCAGAAAATGACTGTAATAAACTGAGTAAATGACTGTAATAAACTCAGTGAATAATTAAAAGCAGTAAATGACTGTAGTAAACTCAGTAAATAATTAATCTCAGTAAATGACTGTAGTAAACTCAGTAAATAATTAAACTCAGTAAATGACTGTAATTAACTAAGTAAATGATTGTAATAAACTCAGTAAATGACTGTAATAAACTCAGTAAATGACTGTAGTAAACTCAGTAAATGACTGTAATAAACTCAGTAAATAATTAAACTCAGTAAATGACTGTAATTAACTCAGTAAATGACTGTAATAAACTCAGTAAATGACTGTAGTAAACTCAGTAAATGACTGTAATAAACTGAGAAAATAATTAAACTCAGTAAATGACTGTAATTAACTCAGTAAATGACTGTAAAAAAACTCAGTAAATGACTGTAGTAAACTCAGTAAATGACTGTAGTAAACTCAGTAAATAATTAAACTCAGTAAATGACTGTAATAAACTCAGTAAATAACTGTAGAAAACTCAGTAAATAATTAAACTCAGTAAATGCCTGTAGTAAACTCAGTAAATAATTAAACTCAGTAAATGACTGTAATTAACTCAGTAAATGACTGTAATTAACTCAGTAAATTACTGTAATAAACTCAGAAAATAATTAAACTCAGTAAATGACTGTAATAAACTCAGTATATGACTGTAGTAAACTCAGTAATGACTGTAATAAACTGATTAAATGACTGTAATAATCTCAGTAAATAATTAAACTCAGTAAATGACTTTAATAAACTCAGTATATGACTGTAGTAAACTCAGTAATTACTGTAATAAAACTGAGTAAATGACTGTAATAATCTCAGTAAATAATTAAACTCATTACACGACTGTAATAAACTCAGTAAATAATTAAACTCAGTAAATGACTTTAATAAACTCAGTATATGACTGTAGTAAACTCAGTAATGACTGTAATAAACTGAGTAAATGACTGTAATAATCTCAGTAAATAATTAAACTCAGTAAATGACTGTAATAAACTCAGTAAATAATTAAACTCATTAAATGACTGTAATTAACTCAGTACATGGCTGTAATTAACTCAGTAAATGACTTTAATAAACTCAGTAAATGACTGTAATAAACTCAGTAAATAATTAAACTTATTAAATGACTGTAATAAACTCAGTAAATAATTAAACTCAGAAAATGACTGTAATAAACTGAGTAAATGACTGTAATAAACTCAGTAAATAATTAAAAGTAGTAAATGACTGTAGTAAACTCAGTAAATAATTAATCTCAGTAAATGACTGTAGTAAACTCAGTAAATAATTAAACTCAGTAAATGACTGTAATTAACTCAGTAAATGACTGTAATTAACTCAGTAAATGGCTGTAATAAACTCAGTTAGTGACTGTAATAAACTCAGTAAATAATTAAACTCACTAAATGACTGTAATAAACTCAGTAAATGACTGTAGTAAACTCAGTAAATAATTAAACTCAGTAAGTGACTGTAATAAACTCAGTAAATGAGTAATAATCTCAATAAATGACTAATAAACTCAGTAAATAACTGTAATAAACTCAGTAAAAGGCTATAATAAACTCAGTAAATAATTAAACTCAGTAAATGCCTGTAATTAACTCAGTAAATGGCTGTAATAAACTCAGTAAATGACTGTAATAAACTCAGTAAATATTAAAACTCAGTAAATGACTGTAATAAACTCAGTAAATAACTGTAATAAACTCAGTAAATGGCTGTAATAAACTCAGTAAATATGTAAACTCAGTAAATGACTGTAGTAAACTCAGTAAATGGCTGAAATAAACTCAGTAAATGACTGTAATAAACTCAGTGAATGACTGTAATAAACTCAGTAAATGACTATAAAAAACTCAGTAAATGGCTTTAATAAACTCAGTAAATGACTGTAATAAACTCAGTAAATAATTAAACTCATTAAATAACTGTAATAAACTCAGAAAATAATTAAACTCAGTAAATGGCTGTAATAAACTCAGTAAATAATTAACCTCAGTAAACGAGTGTAATAAGCTCAGTAAATAATTAAACTCATTAAATGACTGTAATAAACTCAGTAAATAATTAAACTCAGTAAATGACTGTAATAAACTCAGTAAATAATTAAACTCAGTAAATGACTGTAGTAAACTCATTAAATAATTAAACTCAGTAAATGACTGTAGTAAACTCAGTAAATAATTAAACTCAGTAAATGACTGTAATTAACTCAGTATATGATTGTAATAAACTCAGTAAATGACTGTAATAAACTCAGTAAATGGCTCTATAAAACTCAGTAAATGACTGTAATAAACTCAGTAAATAATTAAACTCAGTAAATGACTGTAATTAACTCAGTAAATGACAGTAATAAACTCAGTAAATGACTGTAGTAAACTCAGTAAATGACTGTAATAAACTCAGTAAATAATTAAACTCAGTAAATGACTGTAATTAACTCAGTAAATGACAGTAATAAACTCAGTAAATGACTGTAGTAAACTCAGTAAATAACTAATAAATTCAATAAATAATTAAACTCAGTAAATGACTGTAATTAACTCAGTAAATGACTGTAATAAACTCAGTAAATGACTGTAGTAAACTCAGTAAATGACTGTAATAAACTCAGTAAATAATTAAACTCAGTAAATGACTGTAATTAACTCAGTAAATGACTGTAATAAACTCGGTTAATAATTAAACTCAGTAAATGACTGTAATTAACTCAGTAAATGACTGTAATAAACTCAGTAAATAATTAAACTCAGTTAATGACTGTAATAAACTCAGTAAATAAATAAACTCAGTAAGTGACTGTAATAAACTCAGTAAATGAGTAATAAACTCAATAAATGACTAATAAACTCAGTAAATAACTGTGATAAACTCAGTAAATGGCTGTAATTAACTCAGTAAATGACTGTAATAAACTCAGTAAATGACTGTAATAAACTCAGTAAATGACTGTAATAAATTCAATAAATAATTAAACTCAGTAAATGACTGTAGTAGACTCAGTAAATGACTGTAATAAATTCAAAAAATAATTAAACTCAGTAAATGACTGTAGTAAACTCAGTAAATGACTGTAATAAATTCAATAAATAATTAAACTCAGTAAATGACTGTAATTAACTCAGTAAATGACTGTAATAAACTCAGTAAATGACTGTAGTAAACTCAGTAAAGAATTAAACTCAGTAAATAATTAAACTCAGTAAATAATTAAACTCAGTAAATGACTGTAGTAAACTCAGTAAATGTCTGTAATTAACTCAGTAAATGATTGTAATAAACTCAGTAAATGACTGTAATAAACTCAGTAAATGACTGTAGTAAACTCAGTAAATGACTGTAATAAACTCAGTAAATAATTAAAACTCAGTAAATGACTGTAATTAACTCAGTAAATGACTGTAATAAAACTCAGTAAATGACTGTAGTAAACTCAGTAAATGACTGTAATAAACTGAGAAAATAATTAAACTCAGTAAATGACTGTAATTAACTCAGTAAATGACTGTAAAAAACTCAGTAAATGACTGTAGTAAACTCAGTAAATGACTGTAGTAAACTCAGTAAATAATTAAACTCAGTAAATGACTGTAATAAACTCAGTAAATAACTGTAGAAAACTCAGTAAATAATTAAACTCAGTAAATGACTGTAGTAAACTCAGTAAATAATTAAACTCAGTAAATGACTGTAATTAACTCAGTAAATGACTGTAATTAACTCAGTAAATGACTGTAATAAACTCAGAAAATAATTAAACTCAGTAAATGACTGTAATAACTCAGTAAATAATTAAACTCATTACACGACTGTAATAAACTCAGTAAATAATTAAACTCAATAAATGACTTTAATAAACTCAGTATATGACTGTAGTAAACTCAGTAATGACTGTAATAAACTGAGTAAATGACTGTAATAATCTCAGTAAATAGTTAAACTCAGTAAATGACTGTAATAAACTCAGTAAATAATTAAACTCATTAAATGACTGTAATTAACTCAGTACATGGCTGTAATTAACTCAGTAAATGACTTTAATAAACTCAGTAAATGACTGTAATAAACTCAGTAAATAATTAAACTTATTAAATGACTGTAATAAACTCAGTAAATAATTAAACTCAGAAAATGACTTAATAAACTGAGTAAATGACTGTAGTAAACTCAGTAAATAATTAAAAGCAGTAAATGACTGTAGTAAACTCAGTAAATAATTAATCTCAGTAAATGACTGTAGTAAAACTCAGTAAATAATTAAACTCAGTAAATGACTGTAATTAACTCAGTAAATGACTGTAATTAACTCAGTAAATGGCTGTAATAAACTCAGTTAATGACTGTAATAAACTCAGTAAATAATTAAACTCACTAAATGACTGTAATAAACTCAGTAAATGACTGTAGTAAACTCAGTAAATAATTAAACTCAGTAAGTGACTGTAATAAACTCAGTAAATGAGTAATAATCTCAATAAATGACTAATAAAACTCAGTAAATAACTGTAATAAAGTCAGTAAAAGGCTATAATAAACTCAGTAAATAATTAAACTCAGTAAATGCCTGTAATTAACTCAGTAAATGGCTGTAATAAACTCAGTAAATGACTGTGATAAACTCAGTAAATAATAAAACTCAGTAAATGACTGTAATAAACTCAGTAAATAACTGTAATAAACCCAGTACATGGCTGTAATAAACTCAGTAAATATGTAAACTCAGTAAATGACTGTAGTAAACTCAGTAAATGGCTGAAATAAACTCAGTAAATGACTGTAATAAACTCAGTGAATGACTGTAATAAACTCAGTAAATGACTATAATAAACTCAGTAAATGGCTTTAATAAACTAAGTAAATGACTGTAATAAACTCAGTAAATAATTAAACTCATTAAATAACTGTAATAAACTCAGAAAATAATTAAATTCAGTAAATGGCTGTAATAAACTCAGTAAATAATTAACCTCAGTAAACGAGTGTAATAAGCTCAGTAAATAATTAAACTCATTAAATGACTGTAATAAACTCAGTAAATAATTAAACTCAGTAAATGACTGTAATAAACTCAGTAAATAATTAAACTCAGTAAATAATTAAACTCAGTAAATGACTGTAGTAAACTCATTAAATAATTAAACTCAGTAAATGACTGTAGTAAACTCAGTAAATAATTAAACTCAGTAAATGACTGTAATTAACTCAGTAAATGATTGTAATAAACTCAGTAAATGACTGTAATAAACTCAGTAAATGGCTCTATAAAACTCAGTAAATGACTGTAATAAACTCGGTAAATAATTAAACTCAGTAAATGACTGTAATTAACTCAGTAAATGACAGTAATAAACTCAGTAAATGACTGTAGTAAACTCAGTAAATGACTGTAATAAACTCAGTAAATAATTAAACTCAGTAAATGACTGTAATTAACTCAGTAAATGACAGTAATAAACTCAGTAAATGACTGTAGTAAACTCAGTAAATAACTAATAAATTCAATAAATAATTAAACTCAGTAAATGACTGTAATTAACTCAGTAAATGACTGTAATAAACTCAGTAAATGACTGTAGTAAACTCAGTAAATGACTGTAATAAACTCAGTAAATAATTAAACTCAGTAAATGACTGTAATTAACTCAGTAAATGACTGTAATAAACTCAGTAAATAATTAAACTCAGTAAATGACTGTAATTAACTCAGTAAATGACTGTAATAAACTCAGTAAATAATTAAACTCAGTTAATGACTGTAATAAACTCAGTAAATAAATAAACTCAGTAAGTGACTGTAATAAACTCAGTAAATGAGTAATAAACTCAATAAATGACTAATAAACTCAGTAAATAACTGTCATAAACTCTGTAAATGGCTGTAATTAACTCAGTAAATGACTGTAATAAACTCAGTAAATGACTGTAATAAACTCAGTAAATGACTGTAATAAATTCAATAAATAATTAAACTCAGTAAATGACTGTAGTAAACTCAGTAAATGACTGTAATAAATTCAAAAAATAATTAAACTCAGTAAATGACTGTAGTAAACTCAGTAAATGACTAATAAATTCAATAAATAATTAAACTCAGTAAATGACTGTAATTAACTCAGTAAATGACTGTAATAAACTCAGTAAGTGACTGTAGTAAACTCAGTAAAGAATTAAACTCAGTAAATAATTAAACTCAGTAAATAATTAAACTCAGTAAATGACTGTAGTAAACTCAGTAAATAATTGAACTCAGTAAATGACTGTAATTAACTAAGTAAATGATTGTAATAAACTCAGTAAATGACTGTAATAAACTCAGTAAATGACTGTAGTAAACTCAGTAAATGACTGTAATAAACTCAGTAAATAATTAAACTCAGTAAATGACTGTAATTAACTCAGTAAATGACTGTAATAAACTCAGTAAATGACTGTAGTAAACTCAGTAAATGACTGTAATAAACTGAGAAAATAATTAAACTCAGTAAATGACTGTAATTAACTCAGTAAATAATTAAACTCAGTAAATGACTGTAATTAACTCAGTAAATGACTGTAGTAAACTCAGTAAATGACTGTAGTAAACTCAGTAAATAATTAAACTCAGTAAATGACTGTAATAAACTCAGTAAATAACTGTAGAAAAACTCAGTAAATAATTAAACTCAGTAAATGACTGTAGTAAACTCAGTAAATAATTAAACTCAGTAAATGACTGTAATTAACTCAGTAAATGACTATAATTAACTCAGTAAATGACTGTAATAAACTCAGAAAATAATTAAACTCAGTAAATGACTGTAATAAACTCAGTAAATAATTAAACTCAGTAAATGACTTTAATAAACTCAGTATATGACTGTAGTAAACTCAGTAATGACTGTAATAAACTGAGTAAAATACTGTAATAATCTCAGTAAATAATTAAACTCAGTAAATGAGTGTAATAAACTCAGTAAATAATTAAACTCATTAAATGACTGTAATTAACTCAGTACATGGCTGTAATTAACTCAGTAAATGACTTTAATAAACTCAGTAAATTACTGTAATAAACTCAGTAAATAATTAAACTCAGTAAATGACTGTAATAAACTCAGTAAATAATTAAACTTATTAAATGACTGTAATAAACTCAGTAAATAATTAAACTCCGAAAATGACTGTAATAAACTGAGTAAATGACTGTAATAAACTCAGTAAATAATTAAACTCAGTAAATGACTGTAATAAACTCAGTAAATAATTAAACTCATTACACGACTGTAATAAACTCAGTAAATAATTAAACTCAATAAATGACTTTAATAAACTCAGTATATGACTGTAGTAAACTCAGTAATGACTGTAATAAACTGAGTAAATGACTGTAATAATCTCAGTAAATAATTAAACTCAGTAAATGACTGTAATAAACTCAGTAAATAATTAAACTCATTAAATGACTGTAATTAACTCAGTACATGCTGTAATTAACTCAGTAAATGACTTTAATAAACTCAGTAAATGACTGTAATAAACTCAGTAAATAATTAAACTTATTAAATGACTGTAATAAACTCAGTAAATAATTAAACTCAGAAAATGACTGTAATAAACTGAGTAAATGACTGTAATAAACTCAGTAAATAATTAAAAGCAGTAAATGACTGTAGTAAACTCAGTAAATAATTAATCTCAGTAAATGACTGTAGTAAACTCAGTAAATAATTAAACTCAGTAAATGACTGTAATTAACTCAGTAAATGACTGTAATTAACTCAGTAAATGGCTGTAATAAACTCAGTTAATGACTGTAATAAACTCAGTAAATAATTTAAACTCACTAAATGACTGTAATAAACTCAGTAAATGACTGTAGTAAACTCAGTAAATAATTAAACTCAGTAAGTGACTGTAATAAACTCAGTAAATGAGTAATAATCTCAATAAATGACTAATAAACTCAGTAAATGGCTGTAATAAAGTCAGTAAAAGGCTATAATAAACTAAGTAAATAATTAAACTCAGTAAATGCCTGTAATTAACTCAGTAAATGGCTGTAATAAACTCAGTAAATGACTGTAATAAACTCAGTAAATAATAAAACTCAGTAAATGACTGTAATAAACTCAGTAAATAACTGTAATAAACCCAGTACATGGCTGTAATAAACTCAGTAAATATGTAAACTCAGTAAATGACTGTAATAAACTCAGTGAATGACTGTAATAAACTCAGTAAATGACTATAATAAACTCAGTAAATGGCTTTAATAAACTAAGTAAATGACTGTAATAAACTCAGTAAATAATTAAACTCATTAAATAACTGTAATAAACTCAGAAAATAATTAAACTCAGTAAATGGCTGTAATAAACTCAGTAAATAATTAACCTCAGTAAACGAGTGTAATAAGCTCAGTAAATAATTAAACTCATTAAATGACTGTAATAAACTCAGTAAATAATTAAACTCAGTAAATGACTGTAATAAACTCAGTAAATAATTAAACTCAGTAAATAATTAAACTCAGTAAATGACTGTAGTGAACTCATTAAATAATTAAACTCAGTAAATGACTGTAGTAAACTCAGTAAATAATTAAACTCAGTAAATGACTGTAATTAACTCAGTAAATGATTGTAATAAACTCAGTAAATGACTGTAATAAACTCAGTAAATGGCTCTATAAAACTCAGTAAATGACTGTAATAAACTCGGTAAATAATTAAACTCAGTAAATGACTGTAATTAACTCAGTAAATGACAGTAATAAACTCAGTAAATGACTGTAGTAAACTCAGTAAATGACTGTAATAAACTCAGTAAATAATTAAACTCAGTAAATGACTGTAATTAACTCAGTAAATGACAGTAATAAACTCAGTAAATGACTGTAGTAAACTCAGTAAATAACTAATAAATTCAATAAATAATTAAACTCAGTAAATGACTGTAATTAACTCAGTAAATGACTGTAATAAACTCAGTAAATGACTGTAGTAAACTCAGTAAATGACTGTAATAAACTCAGTAAATAATTAAACTCAGTAAATGACTGTAATTAACTCAGTAAATGACTGTAATAAACTCAGTAAATAATTAAACTCAGTAAATGACTGTAATTAACTCAGTAAATGACTGTAATAAACTCAGTAAATAATTAAACTCAGTTAATGACTTTAATAAACTCAGTACATAAATAAACTCAGTAAGTGACTGTAATAAACTCAGTAAATGAGTAATAAACTCAATAAATGACTAATAAACTCAGTAAATAACTGTCATAAACTCTGTAAATGGCTGTAATTAACTCAGTAAATGACTGTAATTAACTCAGTAAATGACTGTAATAAACTCAGTAAATGACTGTAGTAAACTCAGTAAATGACTGTAATAAACTCAGTAAATAATTAAACTCAGTAAATGACTGTAATTAACTCAGTAAATGACTGTAATAAACTCAGTAAATAATTAAACTCAGTAAATGACGGTAATTAACTCAGTAAATGACTGTAATAAACTCAGTAAATAATTAAACTCAGTTAATGACTGTAATAAACTCAGTAAATAAATAAACTCAGTAAGTGACTGTAATAAACTCAGTAAATGAGTAATAAACTCAATAAATGACTAATAAACTCAGTAAATAACTGTCATAAACTCTGTAAATGGCTGTAATTAACTCAGTAAATGACTGTAATAAACTCAGTAAATGACTGTAATAAACTCAGTAAATGACTGTAATAAATTCAATAAATAATTAAACTCAGTAAATGACTGTAGTAAACTCAGTAAATGATTGTAATAAATTCAAAAAATAATTAAACTCAGTAAATGACTGTAGTAAACTCAGTAAATGACTAATAAATTCAATAAATAATTAAACTCAGTAAATGACTGTACTTAACTCAGTAAATGACTGTAATAAACTCAGTAAGTGACTGTAGTAAACTCAGTAAAGAATTAAACTCAGTAAATAATTAAACTCAGTAAATAATTAACTCAGTAAATGACTGTAGGTAAACTCAGTAAATAATTGAACTCAGTAAATGACTGTAATTAACTAAGTATATGATTGTAATAAACGCAGTAAATGACTGTAATAAACTCAGTAAATGACTGTAGTAAACTCAGTAAATGACTGTAATAAACTCAGTAAATAATAAACTCAGTAAATGACTGTAATTAACTCAGTAAATGACTGTAAATAAACTCAGTAAATGACTGTAGTAAACTCAGTAAATGACTGTAATAAACTGAGAAAATAATTAAACTCAGTAAATGACTGTAATTAACTCAGTAAATGACTGTAGTAAACTCAGTAAATGACTGTAATAAACTGAGAAAATAATTAAACTCAGTAAATGACTGTAATTAACTCAGTAAATAATTAAACTCAGTAAATGACTGTAATTAACTCAGTAAATGACTGTAGTAAACTCAGTAAATGACTGTAGTAAACTCAGTAAATAATTAAACTCAGTAAATGACTGTAATAAACTCAGTAAATAACTGTAGAAAACTCAGTAAATAATTAAACTCAGTAAATGACTGTAGTAAACTCAGTAAATAATTAAACTCAGTAAATGACTGTAATTAACTCAGTAAATGACTGTAATTAACTCAGTAAATGACTGTAATAAACTCAGAAAATAATTAAACTCAGTAAATGACTGTAATAAACTCAGTAAATAATTAAACTCATTACACGACAGTAATAAACTCAGTAAATAATTAAACTCAGTAAATGACTTTAATAAACTCAGTATATGACTGTAGTAAACTCAGTAATGACTGTAATAAACTGAGTAAATGACTGTAATAATCTCAGTAAATAATTAAACTCAGTAAATGACTGTAATAAACTCAGTAAATAATTAAACTCATTAAATGACTGTAATTAACTCAGTACATGGCTGTAATTAACTCAGTAAATGACTTTAATAAACTCAGTAAATTACTGTAATAAACTCAGTAAATAATTAAACTCAGTAAATGACTGTAATAAACTCAGTAAATAATTAAACTTATTAAATGACTGTAATAAACTCAGTAAATAATTAAACTCCGAAAATGACTGTAATAAACTGAGTAAATGACTGTAATAAACTCAGTAAATAATTAAACTCATTACACGACTGTAATAAACTCAGTAAATAATTAAACTCAATAAATGACTTTAATAAACTCAGTATATGACTGTAGTAAACTCAGTAATGACTGTAATAAACTGAGTAAATGACTGTAATAATCTCAGTAAATAATTAAACTCAGTAAATGACTGTAATAAACTCAGTAAATAATTAAACTCATTAAATGACTGTAATTAACTCAGTACATGGCTGTAATTAACTCAGTAAATGACTTTAATAAACTCAGTAAATGACTGTAATAAACTCAGTAAATAATTAAACTTATTAAATGACTGTAATAAACTCAGTAAATAATTAAACTCAGAAAATGACTGTAATAAACTGAGTAAATGACTGTAATAAACTCAGTAAATAATTAAAAGCAGTAAATGACTGTAGTAAACTCAGTAAATAATTAATCTCAGTAAATGACTGTAGTAAACTCAGTAAATAATTAAACTCAGTAAATGACTGTAATTAACTCAGTAAATGACTGTAATTAACTCAGTAAATGGCTGTAATAAACTCAGTTAATGACTGTAATAAACTCAGTAAATAATTAAACTCACTAAATGACTGTAATAAACTCAGTAAATGACTGTAGTAAACTCAGTAAATAATTAAACTCAGTAAGTGACTGTAATAAACTCAGTAAATGAGTAATAATCTCAATAAATGACTAATAAACTCAGTAAATGGCTGTAATAAAGTCAGTAAAAGGCTATAATAAACTAAGTAAATAATTAAACTCAGTAAATGCCTGTAATTAACTCAGTAAATGGCTGTAATAAACTCAGTAAATGACTGTAATAAACTCAGTAAATAATAAAACTCAGTAAATGACTGTAATAAACTCAGTAAATAACTGTAATAAACCCAGTACAATGGCTGTAATAAACTCAGTAATATGTAAACTCAGTAAATGACTGTAGTAAACTCAGTAAATGGCTGAAATAAACTCAGTAAATGACTGTAATAAACTCAGTGAATGACTGTAATAAACTCAGTAAATGACTATAATAAACTCAGTAAATGGCTTTAATAAACTCAGTAAATGTCCGTAATAAACTCAGTAAATAATTAAACTCAGTAAATGACTGTAATAAACTCAGTAAATGACTGTAATAAATTCAGTTAATGACTAATAAACTCAGTAAATGACTGTAATAAACTCAGTAAATGGCTGTAATAAAATCAGTAAATAATTAAACTCAGTAAATGTCTGTAATAAACTCAGTAAATAATTAAACTCAGTAAATGACTGTAGTAAACTCAATAAGTGACTGTAATAAACTCAGTAAATAATTAAACTCAATAAGTGACTGTAATAAACTCAGTAAATAATTTAACTCAGTAAATGACTGTGTAATATTTAGAGTTTTTTATTGTAAATGAACATTAAAGCTAGTGAAGCTGTAAACTGTGTGTAGATTGTGTGTTTTTTTTACAGTGAGTAGTAAACGAGTCAGTGTAGCGTCACTGCTGTCTTCATTAATGTGTCTCAAGAGATGCGTGTGAAGTTGCTCGCTGTCTTCTCACTTCCCCTCCAACAGAAATCTGTTAACCTGCAGGTCTCTGTGCTAAATTGGCAATTTGCTTGATATCATGGGAGGAAATTGAGGGGTTTTATCTGTACGTGGTGATCAGCTCAGACAGGACGGAGCCGCAGGCTCATTCCGGGAGTCGGTAAGAAAGCTCCGTTGTTGAGGGTTTTGATGAGAAGAGCTAATGTAGAGGTGCGTCTCCAGGCGGTGGGAGGACAGGCAGATAAATGTGACAGTGTAGAAACAGGAAGAGAGGAAAACGGGATATCGCTTCCGAACCGCTGAATATAATTAGCAGCTTGTAGAGCTAAACACAGGAACTGAACATCAGGAGAGAACAGCGTAGGACCCACAGCAGAGTGTGTGTGTAAGAGACATCTGAGATGTCTCAAAGATTTCTACTGAAATTAGCATGTCTTGTAGTACCACTTTGTACCTGAAGAGGTGATAGTGAGTGACTGTAGTACCACTTTGTACCTGAAGAGGTGATAGTGAGTGACTGTAGTACCACTTTGTACCTGAAGAGGTGATAGTGAATCACTGTAGTACCACTTTGTACCTGAAGAGGTGATAGTGAGTCTCTGTAGTACCACTTTGTACCTGAAGAGGTGATAGTGAGTCACTGTAGTACCACTTCGTACCTGAAGAGGTGATAGTGAGTCACTGCAGTACCACTTTGTACCTGAAGAGGTGATAGTGAGTGACTGTAGTACCATTTTGTACATAAAGAGGTGATAGTGAGTCACTGTAGTACCACTTTGTACCTGAGGAGGTGATAGTGAATCACTGTAGTACCACTTTGTACCTGAAGAGGTGATGGTGAGTCTCTGTAGTACCACTTTGTACCTGAAGAGGTGATAGTGAGTCACTGTAGTACCACTTTGTACATGAAGAGGTGATAGTGAGTGACTGTAGTACCACTTTGTACCTGAAGAGGTGATAGTGAGTGACTGTATAGTCCTGCATTACCCTGTATAGTCCGATATTACCCTGTATTACCCTGTAATATACTGTATAGTCCTGTATTACCCTGTATAGTCCTGCATAGTCCTGTATAGTCCTGTATTACCCTGTATAGTCCTGTATTACCCTATATTACCATGTATAGTCCTATATTACCCTGTATTACCCTGTATAGTCCTGTATTACCCTGTATAGTCCTGTATTACCCTATATAGTCCTGTATTACCCTATATAGTCCTGTATTACCCTGTATTACCATGTATAGTCCTATATTACCCTGTATTACCCTGTATAGTTCTGTATTACCCTGTATAGTCCTGTATTACCCTATATAGTCCTGTATTACCCTGTATTACCCTGTATAGTCTGTATTACCCTGTATTACCCTGTATAGTTCTGTATTACCCTGTATAGTCCTGTATTACCCTATATAGTCCTGTATTACCCTGTATTACCCTGTATAGTCCTGTATTACCCTGTATTACCATGTATAGTCCTATATTACCCTGTATAGTTCTGTATTACCCTGTATAGTCCTGTATTACCCTGTATAGTCCTATATTACCCTGTATTACCCTGTATAGTTCTGTATTACCCTGTATTACCCTGTATTACCCTGTATAGTTCTGTATTACCCTGTATAGTCCTGTATTACCCTGTATAGTTCTGTATTACCCTGTATAGTCCTATATTATCCTGTATAGTCCTGTATTACCCTGTATAGTCCTGTTTTACCCTGTATAGTCCTGCATTACCCTGTATTACCATGTATAGTCCTATATTACCCTGTATTACCCTGTATTACCCTGTATCGTTCTGTATTACCCTGTATAGTCCTGTATTACCCTGTATAGTCCTATATTACCCTGTATTACCCTGTATAGTTCTGTATTACCCTGTATTACCCTGTATAGTCCTGTATTACCCTGTATAGTTCTGTATTACCCTGCATAGTCCTGTATTACCCTATATAGTCCTGTATTACCCTGTATAGTCCTGTATTACCCTGTATTACCCTGTATTACCCTGTATAGTTCTGTATTACCCTGTAGAGTCCTGTATTACCCTGTATAGTCCTGTATTACCCTGTATTACCCTGTATAGGTCTGTATTACCCTGCATAGTCCTGTATTACCCTATATAGTCCTGTATTACCCTGTATAGTCCTGTATTACCCTGTATAGTCCTGTTTACCCTGTATAGTCCTGCATTACCCTGTATTACCCTGTATAGTCCTGTATTACCCTATATTACCATGTATAGTCCTGCATTATCTTGTATAGTCCTGTATTACCCTGTATAGTCCTGTATTACCCTGTATTACCATGTATAGTCCTATATTACCCTGTATTACCCTGTATAGTTCTGTATTACCCTGTATAGTCCTGTATTACCCTATATAGTCCTGTATTACCCTGTATTACCCTGTATAGTCCTGTATTACCCTGTATTACCCTGTATCGTTCTGTATTACCCTGTATAGTCCTGTATTACCCTATATAGTCCTGTATTACCCTGTATTACCCTGTATAGTCCTGTATTACCCTGTATTACCATGTATAGTCCTATATTACCCTGTATTACCCTGTATTACCCGGTATAGTTCTGTATTACCCTGTATAGTCCTGTATTACCCTGTATAGTCCTATATTACCCTGTATTACCCTGTATAGTTCTGTATTACCCTGTATAGTCCTGTATTACCCTGTATAGTCCTATATTACCCTGTATTACCCTGTATAGTTCTGTATTACCCTGTATTACCCTGTATTACCCTGTATAGTTCTGTATTACCCTGTATAGTCCTGTATTATCCTGTATAGTCCTGTATTACCCTGTATAGTCCTGTATTATCCTGTATAGTCCTGTATTACCCTGTATAGTCCTGTTTTACCCTGTATAGTCCTGCATTACCCTGTATTACCATGTATAGTCCTATATTACCCTGTATTACCCTGTATTACCCTGTATCGTTCTGTATTACCCTGTATAGTCCTGTATTACCCTGTATAGTCCTATATTACCCTGTATTACCCTGTATAGTTCTGTATTACCCTGTATTACCCTGTATAGTCCTGTATTACCCTGTATAGTTCTGTATTACCCTGCATAGTCCTGTATTACCCTATATAGTCCTGTATTACCCTGTATAGTCCTGTATTACCCTGTATTACCCTGTATTACCCTGTATAGTTCTGTATTACCCTGTATAGTCCTGTATTACCCTGTATAGTCCTGTATTACCCTGTATTACCCTGTATAGTTCTGTATTATCCTGTATAGTCCTGTATTACCCTATATAGTCCTGTATTACCCTGTATTACCCTGTATAGTCCTGTATTACCCTGTATAGTTCTGTATTACCCTGCATAGTCCTGTATTACCCTATATAGTCCTGTATTACCCTGTATTATCCTGTATAGTCCTGCATTATCTTGTATAGTCCTGTATTACCATGTATAGTCCTGTATTACCCTGTATTACGCTGTATAAGCCCTGTATTATCCTGTATGTGTGACCCTGTATTACCCCGCATGGTCCTGTGTGACCTTGTGTGGTCCTGTATTACCCCCTGTGGTCCTGTGTGACCGTGTGTGGTCCTGTGTGACCGTGTGTGGTCCTGTATTACCCCCGTGGTCCTGTGTGACCGTGTGTGGTCCTGTGTGACCGTGTGTGGTCCTGTATTACCCCCCGTGGTCCTGTGTGCCCGTGTGTGATCCTGTGTGCCCCTGCGTGGTCCTGTATTATCCCGCGTGGTCCTGTGTGACCGCGTGTGATCCTGTGTGACTGTGTGTGGTCTTGTATTACCCCGCGTGGTCCTGTGTGACCGTGTGTGGTCCTGTGTGCCTGAATGTGGTCCTGTGTGACTGTGTGTGGTCCTGTATTACCCTGTATAGTCCTGTATAGTCCTCTATTACCCTGTATTACCCTGTATAGTCCTGTATAGTCCTGCATTACCCTGTATAGTCCTATATTACCCTGTATTACCCTGTAATATACTGTATAGTCCTGTATTACCCTGTATAGTCCTGCATAGTCCTGTATAGTCCTGTATTACCCTGTATTGCCCTGTATAGTCCTGTATAGTCCTGTATTACCCTGTATAGTCCTGTATTACCCTATATTACCATGTATAGTCCTATATTACCCTGTATTACCCTGTATAGTCCTGTATTACCCTGTATAGTCCTGTATTACCCTATATAGTCCTGTATTACCCTGTATTACCATGTATAGTCCTATATTACCCTGTATTACCCTGTATAGTTCTGTATTACCCTGTATAGTCCTGTATTACCCTATATAGTCCTGTATTACCCTGTATTACCCTGTATAGTCCTGTATTACCCTGTATAGTCCTGTATTACCCTGTATTACCCTGTATAGTTCTGTATTACCCTGTATAGTCCTGTATTACCCTGTATAGTCCTGTATTACCCTGTATAGTCCTGTATTACCCTGTATTACCCTGTATAGTTCTGTATTACCCTGTATAGTCCTGTATTACCCTGTATTATCCTGTATAGTCCTGTATTACCCTGTATAGTCCTGTATTACCATGTATAGTCCTGTATTACCCTGTATAGTCCTGTATTACCCTGTATTACCCTGTATTATCCTGTATAGTCCTGTATTACCCTGTATAGTCCTGTATTATCCTGTATAGTCCTGTATTACCCTGTATTATCCTGTATAGTCCTGTATTACCCTGTATAGTCCTGTATTATCCTGTATAGTCCTGTATCACCCTGTATTACCCTGTATAGTCCTGTATTATCCTGTATAGTCCTGTATTACCCTGTATTACCCTGTATATTCCTGTATTATCCTGTATGTGTGGTCCTGTATTACCCCGCGTGGTCCTGTGTGACCGTGTGTGGTCCTGTATTACCCCGCGTGGTCCTGTGTGACCGCGTGTGGTCCTGTATTACCCCGCGTGGTCCTGTGTGCCCGTGTGTGATCCTATATTACCCCCTGTGGTCCTGTTTGACCGCGTGTGGTCCTGTATTACCCCGCGTGGTCCTGTGTGACCGCGTGTGGTCCTGTATTACCCCGCGTGGTCCTGTGTGCCCGTGTGTGATCCTATATTACCCCCTGTGGTCCTGTTTGACCGCGTGTGGTCCTGTATTACCCCGCGTGGTCCTGTGTGCCCGTGTGTGGTCCTGTATTACCCCCTGTGGTCCTGTGTGACCGCGTGTGGGCCTGTGTGCCCGTGTGTGGTCCTGTGTGATCCTATGTGGTCCTGTAATACCCCACGTGGTCCTGTAATACTCCACGTGGTCCTGTGCAACCGTGTGTGGTCCTGTATTACCCCGCGTGGTCCTGTGTGACCGTATGTGGTCCTGTGTGCCTGTGTGTGGTCCTGTGTGACCGTGTGTGGTCCTGTATTACCCCGCATAGTCCTGTGTGACCGTGCATGGTCCTGTATTACCCCCGTGGTCCTGTGTGACCACCTGTGTGACCGTATGTGGTCCTGTGTGCCTGTGTGTGGTCCTGTGTGACCGTGTGTGGTCCTGTATTACCCCGCATAGTCTTGTGTGACCGTGCATGGTCCTGTATTACCCCCGCGTGGTCCTGTGTGACCATGTGTGATCCTGTGTGCCCGTGTGTGGTCCTGTGTGCCCGTGTGTGGTCCTGTGTGCCTGTGTGTTGTCCGGTGTGCCTGTGTGTGGTGCTGTGTGACCGTGTGTTGTCCTGTATTACCCCCCGTGGTCCTGTGTGACCATGTGTGATCCTGTGTGCCCGTGTGTGGTCCTGTGTGCCCGTGTGTGGTCCTGTGTGCCTGTGTGTGGTCCTGTGTGACCGTGTGTGGTCCTATGTGACCGTGTTTGGTCCTGTGTGACTGTGTGTGGTCCTGTGTGACCATGTGTGGTCCTGTATTACCCCCCGTGGTCCTGGGTGACCATGTGTGGTCCTGTGTGACCGTGTTTGGTCCTGTGTGACCGTGGGTGGTCCTGTGTGACCGTGTTTGGTCCTGTGTGACCGTGTGTGGTCCTGTATTACCCCCCGTGGTCCTGTGTGACCGTGCGTGGTCCTGTGTGACCGTGTTTGGTCCTATGTGACCGTGTTTGGTCCTGTGTGACCGTGTGTGGTCCTATGTGACCGTGTTTGGTCCTGTGTGACTGTGTGTGGTCCTGTGTGACCATGTGTGGTCCTGTATTACCCCCGTGGTCCTGGGTGACCATGTGTGGTCCTGTGTGACCGTGTTTGGTCCTGTGTGACCGTGGGTGGTCCTGTGTGACCGTGTTTGGTCCTGTGTGACCGTGTGTGGTCCTGTGTGACCGTGTGTGGTCCTGTATTACCCCCCGTGGTCCTGTGTGACCGTGCGTGGTCCTGTGTGACCGTGTTTGGTCCTATGTGACCATGTATGGTCCTGTGTGACCGTGGGTGGTCCTGTGTGACCGTGTTTGGTCCTGTGTGACCGTGGGTGGTCCTGTGTGCCTGAATGTGGTCCTGTGTGACTGTGTGTGGTCCTGTATTACCCTGTATAGTCCTGTATAGTCCTCTATTACCCTGTATTACCCTGTATAGTCCTGTATAGTCCTGCATTACCCTGTATAGTCCTATATTACCCTGTATTACCCTGTAATATACTGTATAGTCCTGTATTACCCTGTATAGTCCTGCATAGTCCTGTATAGTCCTGTATTACCCTGTATTGCCCTGTATAGTCCTGTATAGTCCTGTATTACCCTGTATAGTCCTGTCTTACTCTATATTACCATGTATAGTCCTATATTACCCTGTATTACCCTGTATAGTCCTGTATTACCCTGTATAGTCCTGTATTACCCTATATAGTCCTGTATTACCCTGTATTACCATGTATAGTCCTATATTACCCTGTATTACCCTGTATAGTTCTGTATTACCCTGTAAGTCCTGTATTACCCTATATAGTCCTGTATTACCCTGTATTACCCTGTATAGTCCTGTATTACCCTGTATAGTCCTGTATTAACCCTGTATTACCCTGTATAGTTCTGTATTACCCTGTATAGTCCTGTATTACCCTGTATAGTCCTGTATTACCCTGTATAGTCCTGTATTACCCTGTATTACCCTGTATAGTTCTGTATTACCCTGTATAGTCCTGTATTACCCTGTATTATCCTGTATAGTCCTGTATTACCCTGTATAGTCCTGTATTACCATGTATAGTCCTGTATTACCCTGTATAGTCCTGTATTACCCTGTATTACCCTGTATTATCCTGTTTAGTCCTGTATTACCCTGTATAGTCCTGTATTATCCTGTATAGTCCTGTATTACCCTGTATTATCCTGTATAGTCCTGTATTACCCTGTATAGTCCTGTATTATCCTGTATAGTCCTGTATCACCCTGTATTACCCTGTATAGTCCTGTATTATCCTGTATAGTCCTGTATTACCCTGTATTACCCTGTATATTCCTGTATTATCCTGTATGTGTGGTCCTGTATTACCCCGCGTGGTCCTGTGTGACCGTGTGTGGTCCTGTATTACCCCGCGTGGTCCTGTGTGACCGCGTGTGGTCCTGTATTACCCCGCGTGGTCCTGTGTGCCCGTGTGTGATCCTATATTACCCCCTGTGGTCCTGTTTGACCGCGTGTGGTCCTGTATTACCCCGCGTGGTCCTGTGTGCCCGTGTGTGGTCCTGTATTACCCCCTGTGGTCCTGTGTGACCGCGTGTGGGCCTGTGTGCCCGTGTGTGGTCCTGTGTGATCCTATGTGGTCCTGTAATACCCCACGTGGTCCTGTAATACTCCACGTGGTCCTGTGCAACCGTGTGTGGTCCTGTATTACCCCGCGTGGTCCTGTGTGACCGTATGTGGTCCTGTGTGCCTGTGGTGGTGGTCCTGTGTGACCGTGTGTGGTCCTGTATTACCCCGCATAGTCCTGTGTGACCGTGCATGGTCCTGTATTACCTCCGTGGTCCTGTGTGACCACCTGTGTGACCGTATGTGGTCCTGTGTGCCTGTGTGTGGTCCTGTGTGACCGTGTGTGGTCCTGTATTACCCCGCATAGTCTTGTGTGACCGTGCATGGTCCTGTATTACCCCGCGTGGTCCTGTGTGACCATGTGTGATCCTGTGTGCCCGTGTGTGGTCCTGTGTGCCCGTGTGTGGTCCTGTGTGCCTGTGTGTTGTCCGGTGTGCCTGTGTGTGGTCCTGTGTGACCGTGTGTTGTCCTGTATTACCCCCCGTGGTCCTGTGTGACCATGTGTGATCCTGTGTGCCCCGTGTGTGGTCCTGTGTGCCCGTGTGTGGTCCTGTGTGCCTGTGTGTGGTCCTGTGTGACCGTGTGTGGTCCTATGTGACCGTGTTTGGTCCTGTGTGACTGTGTGTGGTCCTGTGTGACCATGTGTGGTCCTGTATTACCCCCCGTGGTCCTGGGTGACCATGTGTGGTCCTGTGTGACCGTGTTTGGTCCTGTGTGACCGTGGGTGGTCCTGTGTGACCGTGTTTGGTCCTGTGTGACCGTGTGTGGTCCTGTGTGACCGTGTGTGGTCCTGTATTACCCCCCGTGGTCCTGTGTGACCGTGCGTGGTCCTGTGTGACCGTGTTTGGTCCTATGTGACCGTGTTTGGTCCTGTGTGACCGTGTGTGGTCCTATGTGACCGTGTTTGGTCCTGTGTGACTGTGTGTGGTCCTGTGTGACCATGTGTGGTCCTGTATTACCCCCGTGGTCCTGGGTGACCATGTGTGGTCCTGTGTGACCGTGTTTGGTCCTGTGTGACCGTGGGTGGTCCTGTGTGACCGTGTTTGGTCCTGTGTGACCGTGTGTGGTCCTGTGTGACCGTGTGTGGTCCTGTATTACCCCCCGTGGTCCTGTGTGACCGTGCGTGGTCCTGTGTGACCGTGTTTGGTCCTATGTGACCGTGTTTGGTCCTGTGTGACCGTGTGTGGTCCTGTGTGACCGTGTGTGGTCCTGTATTACCCCCCCGTGGTCCTGGGTGACCATGTGTGGTCCTGTGTGACCGTGTTTGGTCCTGTGTGACCGTCGGTGGTCCTGTGTGACCGTGTTTGGTCCTGTGTGACCGTGGGTGGTCCTGTGTGACCGTGTGTGGTCCTGTGTGGTTCCACTCGTGATAGAAGGTAACGGGCAGATCAGTGAAGGAGGTTCTTGAACTTGGCGAGTGAAGAGTGGACGGAGGCCCTTAAAGCACAACTCTGGAGGCATGAAAACAAACATGCCCCCGGAGCCCATGTAAAGGACAGGCCAGGAACAAAACAGGACAAAGACTAGACAGGGCACTGGACTGGGAACTGGATGAGGAACTTGACGGGAGGCAGGATAGTCGATGACATAGGAGACGGGACAAAACACTGGGCGGGGGACTGGACATAGGATTGGGAAAATAACGAAACAGGGGACTGAACAGGGACGGAACACAAGAAGACACAAAACAAGGGACAGGGGACTGAACATGAGATGGAACACAAGACTGGACAGGGAACTGGACTTGGGACAAGACAGGGGACAAGACAGAGACTGGACAGGAGACTGAGGGCTGGACTTATTTACATTCTTCTTTACACAAAGCAGCTTTACGGACAGTCCGGCTTAAACCTCCAGTCGGGGGGGACAGTGATAATAGTTAGAACCTTGAGAGGAACCAGACTCAGACTCGAGCTTTTCCTCCACTGTGTGGAACAGAAGTTCAGCAGGAGGATCTAACGTATCGTAACTGTCTGGAGAACCAGTCCCACGTCTTCTCAGAGCTGAATGTAAAACTCCTCTGTTCAGCTTCTCCTCGTCTTCTGAAGGAGCAGGTTTCAGCAGTTCTCTGTAGCAGACACTCCGGTACGGATGCAGCAGACGGAGGTGGTGGGAAGTTTTGGGAGTGTTGAAGAACAGAGTGTGTCCGGCTGATAGAGGGCGGAGCTCCGGGCGGTGGTGGACAGACAGGGGAAGGACGTGCTTTCTCCAGCTGTCTTCAGACGTCAGGCTCCAGACAGCTTACCTTACTGGCCTCCGTCCCCTCCATTCACTGCTAATAGGCTATCCGTCCATCCTCCACCACCCCTCCGCCACCCCGCCTTCTCCCCCACCTCCTCCCCCACCTCCTCCCCTGCCTCCTCCCCCGCCGTGATGGGCAGCTAATTAATCGTGATTGTGCGAGTCGCACTTTTCAACGATTTTCTTTTTTGCACTTTTTTTTATTAAAACGTTAACCGTTGCGTTACCGGGGTAACAAAGATACACTTACCTGCATGTGTGACGCTCACACACTCAGACACACTTACACACTCACACACAATTACATACGTACATACACACAATCACACACTCACACAATTACACACTTACACACTTACACACAATCACACGCTCACACAATTACACACTTACACAAACTCACACAATCACACAATCACACACTCACACAATTACACACTTACACACACTGATACAATCACACACTAACACAATTACACACTTACACACACTGATACAATCACACACACAATTACACACTTACACACTCACAAAATTACACAATTACACACACAATCACACTCACACAATTACACACTTACCCACAATCACAAACTTACACACACACTCACACAATCACACTCTCACACAATTACACACTTACACAATTACATACAAACTTACAAAATTACACACTTACACACTCACTCACAATCACACTCACACAATTGCACACTTACACAATGACACACTCACACAATTACACACTTACACAATTACACAATCACACATACACACACTCACAAAATTACACACACTCACACAATTACACGCTCACACAATTATACACTCACACACAATCACACACTCACACAATTACAGAACACAATCACACAATTACACACACTCACACAATTACACACTTACATACACACTCACACACACTCAAACAATCACACACTCACACAATTACACACACTCACACAGTCACACAATTACACACACACACACACAATCAATCACACACTCACACACTTACACACACTCACAATTACACACTCACACAATTACACACTCACACAATTACACAATCACACATATACACACACTCACAAAATTACACACACTCACACAATTACACGCTCACACAATTATACACTCACACACAATCACACACTCACACAATTACTGAACACAATCACACAATTACACACACTCACACAATTACACACTTACATACACACTCACACACACTCAAACAATCACACACTCACACAATTACACACACTCACACAGTCACACAATTACACACACACACACACACAATCAATCACACACTCACACACTTACACACACTCACAATTACACACTCACACAATTACACACGTACACACAGTTACACAATCACACAATTACACACACACAATCACACACACACAATTACACACTTACACACAATCACACAATTACACACACACACTCTCACACACACACTCACACAATTACACACTTACATACCCACTCACACACACTCAATCAATCACACACT
Source organism: Megaleporinus macrocephalus (assembly GCA_021613375.1). NCBI lineage: Eukaryota > Metazoa > Chordata > Actinopteri > Characiformes > Anostomidae > Megaleporinus > Megaleporinus macrocephalus. The sequence goes on along the minus strand of JAJQXZ010000055.1, from coordinate 1,329 downwards.
CACACAATTACACACTTACACACACACACACTCACACAATCAATCACACACACACAATTACACACTTACATACACACTCACACACACTCACACAATCAATCACACACTCACACAATTACACACAAACACTCACATGTGTGCAGACGTCCCAACTGCAAAACAAAACACAGCATTGTTCTGAACAATGATTCACCATCAGACACACCTAACCTATAAATCAATAACCTATCACCTGAGAGAGAGAGAGATAGAGAGAGAGAGAGAGAGAGAGAGATAGAGAGAGAGAGAAGGATAGAGAGAGAGAGAGATAGAGAGAGAGAGAGAGGAGAGAGAGAGATAGAGTATAGAGAGAGAGAGAGAGAGGAGAGAGAGAGAGATAAAGAGAGTATAGAGAGAGAGAGAGAGAGAGAGAGAGAAAGAGGGAGAGAGAGTAGAGAGAGAGAGAGGGAGAGAGAAAGAGGGAGAGAGAGAGAGGGAGAGAGAGAGGAGAGAGAGAGAGAGAGAGAGAGAGAGAAAGGGAGAGATAGAAAGAGAGAGAGATAGAGAGAGAGAGAGAGAGAGAGACAGAGAGAGAGAGTAGAGAGAGTGAGAGAGAGAGAGTAGAGAGAGAGAGAGAGAGAGTAGAGAGAGAGAGTAGAGAGAGAGAGAGTAGAGAGAGGGAGAGAGAGAGAGAGAGAGAGACAGAGAGAGAGAGAGAGATAGAGAGAGAGACTAGCTAATCTCACAGGAGGAACTAAATACCCAAATCAAAAACCTGAAATCCAGGAAAGCCTGCAGACCCGACAGCATCAGGACCGAGACGCTGAAGTGCAGCCTGTTCAACACCGTCCTCCAATCCGGCTGCTTCCCTGAGAACCCCAACTAATGCATGCAGGGCTGAATTAGGCCGATTCCTGTTAATTATTCATAATTAACCATTAGCCATTAATCACTAATCATTAATCACTAATCATTAATCACTAGTCATTAATCAAGACCGGACCACTCTCCGCTTAACATCAACGGCTCCTCTGTGGAGATCGTTAAGAGTGACAAGTTCCTTGGTGTCCACCTAGCGGAGAACCTCACCTGGTCCCTGAACACCAGCTCTTCAGCCAAGAAAGCCCAGCAGCGTCTCCACTTCCTCCGGAAGCTGAGAAAGGCCCGTCTCCCTCCACCCATCCTCACCCTCTTCTATAGGGGAACCATAGAGAGCATCCTAAGCATGCTGCATCACTGCCTGGTTTGGGACCTGCACAGCCTCTGACCGCAAGTCCCTCCAACGCATTGTGAGGACAGCTGAGAGGATCATCGGAGTCTCTCTCCCCTCCGTCTTGGACATTTACACCA
>JAJQXZ010000054.1:52500-55000 GCA_021613375.1 Megaleporinus macrocephalus | reverse complement strand
CACACCAAACACACCAACCACCACCATCTGAAGATCTTCACACACACACCAACCACCACCATCTGAAGTTCTTTACCAACACACCAAACACACCAACCACCACCATCTAAAGATCTTCACCAACACACCAAACACACCAACCAGCACCATCTGAAGATCTTTACAAACACACCAACCACCACCATCTGAAGATCTTTACAAACACACCAATCACCATCATCCGAAGATCTTTACAAACGCACCAACCACCATCTTCTGAAGATCTTTACAAACACACCAACCACCATCATCTGAAGATCTTTACAAACACACCAACCACCATCATCTGAAGATCCTTACCAACACACCAACCACCACTATCTGAAGATCTTTACCAACACACCAACCACCACCATCTGAAGATCTTTACAAACGCACCAACCACCACTTTCTGAAGATCTTTACAAACACACCAACCACCACTTTCTGAAGATCTTTACAAACACACCAACCAGCACCATCTGAAGATCTTTACAAACACACCAAACACACCAACCACCACCATCTGAAGATCTTTACAAACACACCAACCAGCACCATCTGAAGATCTTTACAAACACACCAACCAGCACCATCTGAAGATCTTTACAAACACACCAAACACACCAACCAGCACCATCTGAAGATCTTTACAAACACACCAAACAGCACCATCTGAAGATCTTTACAAACACACCAACCAGCACCATCTGAAGATCTTTAAAAACACCCCAACTACCACCATCTGAAGATCTTTACAAACACACCAACCAGCACCATCTGAAGATCTTTACAAACACACCAACCACCACCATCTGAAGATCTTTACAAATACACCAACCACACCAAGCAGCACCATCTGAAGATCTTTACAAACACACCAACCACACCAACCACCACCATCTGAAGATCTTTACAAACACACCAACCACCACTATCTGAAGATCTTTACAAACACACCAACCAGCACCATCTGAAGATCTTTACAAACACACCAAACACACCAACCAGCACCATCTGAAGATCTTTACAAACACACCAACAACCACCATCTGAAGATCTTTACAAACACACCAAACAGCACCATCTGAAGATCTTTACAAACACACCAACCAGCACCATCTGAAGATCTTTAAAAACACCCCAACTACCACCATCTGAAGATCTTTACAAACACACCAACCAGCACCATCTGAAGATCTTTACAAACACACCAACCACCACCATCTGAAGATCTTTACAAATACACCAACCACACCAAGCAGCACCATCTGAAGATCTTTACAAACACACCAACCACCACCATCTGAAGATCTTTACAAACACACCAACCATCACCATCTGAAGATCTTTACAAACGCACCAACCACCATCTTCTGAAGATCTTTACAAACACACCAACCACCACCATCTGAAGATCTTTACAAATACACCAACCACACCAACCACCACCATCTGAAGATCTTTACAAACACACCAACCACCACCATCTGAAGATCTTTACAAACACACCAACCACCACCATCTGAAGATCTTTACAAACACACCAACCACCACCATCTGAAGATCTTTACAAATACACCAACAGTTACAGGCAGTTCTATGTGTTCTAGGTGTTCTGCTCCAGCCTCAGAACCCACAGAGAGTGTATCTCTAAATCTAAAGCCTGCAGAACCGTTCTAGATGTTCTACAGAGTGGTGAGGTGTGCGCGGAGCGGTCACTCACTCGTCGTCCGGCGTTAGCTGCACCGGCTCGTTGGTGAACTGCGTGTCGAAGTTGTCCAGGCCGTAGTCGTCCGTGATCTGAGGCTGGAACGGCGGCGTGACCTGCTTCTGCTCCAGCTACAGATAAGACCAGCATCAGCAACCAGAGACCCCCGACCGGAGCAAGGACCCCTCTCACTCTCTCCTACTACTCTCACTCCCCTCTCACTCTCTCCTACTACTCTCACTCCCCTCTCACTCTCTCCTACTACTCTCACTCCCCTCTCACTCTCTCCTACTACTCTAACTCTCTCCTAATACTCTTACTCTCTCCTACTACTCTCACTCCCCTCTCACTCTCTCCTACTACTCTCACTCCCCTCTCACTCTCTCCTACTACTCTCACTCCTCTCTCACTCTCTCCTACTACTCTCACTCCTCTCTCACTCTCTCCTACTACTCTCACTCTCTCCTAATACTCTCACTCTCTCCTACTACTCTCACTCCCCTCTCACTCTCTCCTAATACTCTCACTCTCTTCTACTACTCTCACTCCCCTCTCACTCTCTCCTACTACTCTCACTCCCCTCTCACTCTCTCATACTACTCTCACTTCTCTCTCACTCTCTCCTACTACTCTCACTCCCCTCTCACTCTCTCCTACTACTCTCACTCCTCTCTCACTCTCTCCTACTACTCTCACTCCTCTCTCACTCTCTCCTACTACTCTCACTCTCTCCTACTACTCTCACTCTCTCCTAATACTCTCACTCTCTCC
>JAJQXZ010000054.1:32500-47500 GCA_021613375.1 Megaleporinus macrocephalus | reverse complement strand
CACACACACACACACTCACAACACTGATCTACACACACACACACACACACACACACACTCACAACACTGATCTACACACACACACACACACACACTCACAACACTGATCTACACACACACACACTCACAACACTGATCTACACACACACACACACACACTCACAACACTGATCTACACACACACACACACACACACACACACACACACTCACAACACTGATCTACACACACACACACACACTCACAACACTGATCTACACACACACACACACACACACTCACAACACTGATCTACACACACACTCACACACACACACACTCACAACACTGATCTACACACACACTCACACACACACACACTCACAACACTGATCCACACACACACACACACACACACACTCACAACACTGATCTACACACACACTCACACACACACACACACACACACACACTCACAACACTGATCTACACACACACACACACACACACACACTCACACACTCACAACACTGATCTACACACACACACACACACACTCACAACACTGATCTACACACACACACACACACACACACACACTCACAACACTGATCTACACACACACACACACACACACTCACAACACTGATCTACACACACACAACACTGAGCAGCTGCAGGTCAGCAGCGTGTATCAACCAAACTCCGGGGCAAAGAGCAACTCCCCCTCGTCCACTGAACACACGCCTCCCTGCAGCACCACACCTCCTCAAAATACTCCAGATTACTCCTCCTCTGGTAGAACTTCAAATCTACCACAATCCTCCATCTGACCAGTCTGGAGAAAATCCTAGTGGCCTCACAGTCTGCATCCTGGGCCACCTTGTTCTCTCGGCTGATGTAGACGGCCAGTTTGGACTGACCCAGGATCAAACTCAGCAGCTGACACGCCCACCGTCCTCTCCTGAGTATTTAAAACCAAGGATAAAAGTCCGGACAGTAAAAGACATAAAAACAGTCTTTAAACATCAAACAGGGGACGCAGCCTAAAACAGTGCAGAAAAGCATGAAACACTGTTTCTCTGTGAGAACAGAAGGGACAGTCGGGTAAAACCTCAGGGTTTAAAATACAGATAAAAGAGTTGACAGACACAATACCATGTAAAACCCTCCACTGTAAGTCAGCTACTCTCTTAGTTAACGGTGGTTTGAACAGAGATCTCCACTCTGGCTTTACACCCTCACACAGTCCCAGAATGTGACGCCATGGTGTGTCCACTCTACCGTCCAGTCTTTTTCTGTTCAGGACTTTCACACAGGCTCTGTACAGTAGTTTACCTGAGACCGTGTTGAGGGACATGTCGGACTCCCCCCCCACACTCAAGAAGGAGGCCTCCACAGTCACGCAGGACTGGAGAGATGGAAAACTCAGGGAAAGGGTCCTCCTCTGAGGGGCTGATCACGCCCGTACCATAGTCCTTCAGCTGCATACGCTCCTCAGGGGTGAGCGCCGACCTCCAGCGATGCAGGAGCCGGTCCACAGTACGTAGGGATCTCAACCCCAACCGTGCTGCTAGCGTCTCAGTACAGGCAAGATGAGGTCCAGCAACGTCCACCAGCTGTCGCAGTATGGTGACTCCAGCAGAGACCAGAACCCTGGTTACTGCAGGGGCGTCACCACCTGTTATGTCCAGACGCGCTCCGAAGATAAGAGGCTCCCTCAGCAGCCAGTGCAAAGCTGTACATCCCTGATTAACCCTAACCTGATTCCGAACTTCAAAAAAACTCCAGAGTTTAAACAGTCCACGATAAAAAACTGGCAACCCAGCAACGTCCAGCAACTGGGTGTCCATTAAAAACAAAGCTCTGTCCAGTCCTAGTCCCCCCACAGTGTGTAAAATGCGGCAGGCTACCCCCCTCCACACCAGGTCCTCGGGTCCAGTGAGGAGTCTTTGGACGAACTGGAGACGAAAGGCGGCGGTCCTGCTGGCTAGGTGAACAAGGCCTTGCCCACCTTCCTCCTTGGGCAGATGTAGAACTGCTTGCCATCCCAGTTCTTCTGAACACTGTCCCCTAAATACACCCCCAAATATTTACATCCGCCCGTCGTCCAGGTCAAACCATCTGGAAGTGTAGGTGGCCCGCCATCCCACTCCCCAATTAAAACAGCCTCACTTTTACTCCAGTTGACTTTAGCGGAAGATAAAACCCTAAAATCTTCTAAAACGTCCTTTGAAAAATCCACATCAGCCTGGGCGCTGACCAGCACCACCAGATCGTCAGCGTAGGCCGAGAGACGTACAGGAGATGAACAGTAGGGCATAAACCAGAGATCTTGTCCCTTAGTTCGCACAGCAGAGGTTCAATAGCCAGAATGTATAACATTCCAGACAGAGCACAGCCTGATTCCCCTGTGAACTTTAAAAGGGGCACATAAACCACCGTTAACTTTAAGTACACTCTCAACATCACTATACAAAACCTTGATCATGGCTATGAAACCTGGGTTGAACCCAAAGTTCTCCAGAACTTTCCACATATACTCATGTTCAACCCGGTCAAAAGCCTTTTCCTGGTCCAAGAAAATCAAACCAGCCTTTAAGCTCAATAGCCTGGAGACGTCCAAAACATCTCGAATCAGATATACATTATCAAAAACAGACCTACCAGGCACACAGTACGACTGGTGTAACCCAGTTAAAATAAATAAATTATTAAAAGCATATCTGTATGAAACTCCACCAAATCCTGATAAATACATTGTATTATTTTTTATTTTTGTGGATTTAGTTCTTTCAGAATGGAGTTTGTTTAATATCTGTACTGTCGCTTTAAGAAGTAGCTACAAGCGACGCCATTTCGGTTTAGCCTCTCAGTCCGCAGTTTGCGAGCTGAGAGGAGGTCAGTGTTTGTCATGTTCCTCACAAAACAGTGCTTTATAAAATATAGAATTACTCTAGTGTAGTGTTTTGTAGCTAAAATCGTTCATAACACTGTACAGAGCAGATTTTGAGTTAGCCAAGTAAGAGTACTCAGAGAAAAGCGCTATTTTTTCAAGTTTTATGTCAGACATGTGCTCGAGTGGAATTTCTATGTTCTCTGCCGCTAGGGAGCTGTAGGCCTCAGTGCATATGAGTGTACGAGTGTATCTGCTGACAGCCTGCCTGTATGGGAGAGATTTGCTGCACATTGTCTACAAATAATTGTTTATTATTTTTTATGCATACAGACCAGCGAAGTAAAAGAACAGCTACTGCCAGCATCGGTTGCCTCAGAGTCTCATTCTTCCCCCCTTACCAACCGCGGACTCAGAACACAACGCAGGAAGTCTATTGGTGTGTTAGGACTGACAGATGCATGCACGAACACACCCATTACAATGGTGCCGTGACCTTTCTGGAGTGACACAGAGAACGACGCCAGCTTGTTCGCCGAGGTTCGCTGCACTCATGGGTTTCTAGATTTTTTTTTCCTTCCCCAAGACACATTTTTTTGGACATACGCACGCACACACACAAAAATATATCTATCCTGGACCTTTTGAGTTTTGAGACTTTTGAGTTTTGTTTGGAGACTCATTTTCTGTTCTATTTGTGTATGTGAGCATTTACTGTTTTTGTGCACAAGTTAAGTCATCATAATGGCGGAGGAGGAGACATATACTCTAAGTGATGATGTTAACAGTGGTGTAGATTTTGACTCTTTTAACCTGCTGGGTATGGGAAGGGGGTTTTTCAACCAGCCCAGTGCTCCAAAAACGCCTGGGCAGAGAACTGAGTTAGGTACACCAGTATTAGCTTCAACGCGTTATGCTGATCGAGTTATGCCAAGTCAGACTGACCAGTGCTCAGATCTAAGTGCTCTAATTACTCAGTTAGCTGAGAAATTGGGGAAATCTATTGCTGATCAGCTAAAGGTTGATAGTATGACCAGCAGCAGTAGCAGACGTAGTGAAGAAGTGAAGCAGGATTCAGAAGTAACGCTGTCTAATGTTAGGCTTGTGATGCAGCCAGACACAAAAGAGCCTCCAGTATTTAGAGGTGACAGTTCAGACAAATATTCAGTTCATGAATGGGAAAATCTCATGATATTGTATCTAAAAAAGCGTGCTGTTCCATTACATGAGCATTCTCGAGAAATCATGGCCAAGTTAATGGGCAAGGCTGGCGATGTTGTGAAGATCAAGCTACGCAACATAGCCACTGATCACTTTCAGAACCCCTCAGTGATCTTTGATATTCTAAAACAACATTTTAGCGACATGACATATTCTAACATGCCTTTGGCTGACTTCTATAATACACTGCCTTATCAAAGAGAGGATGCCATGGAATACTGGATTAGACTCAATAAAACGGTGGACGTAGCAGAAGAGTGCTTAAAAAGGCAAGGACGCATCCTTGATGATCCAAGTCGTGAAGTTAGCATGATGTTCCTTAAACACTGTCCTGATGAGTCACTTTCCAGGATTTTCAAGTTCAAGGCTGCAGAGAAGTGGCTTGCTTCTGAAATTCAGGAGAGACTAGATGAGTATATGCAGGAAAAAAAAGCACACAATGCTGCACAGTTACAGAAACGTTGTTTCACTGAGCATGCTGTTCACTCACAGTCTTTCTTGCCACCAGCATGCACACTTAGCTCTGGTACTCCTTTGTCATCCCCTCCTGTTCAGACGCAGCCGATCCAAAATGCTGCTGACAGTGACTGCATGAAAAGTTTAGTGAGTCTGTTGGATAAACTGGTCACACAGCAAACTCAGATTCAGTCTCAGCCACCCAGAAAAAGTTGTTCTTCTCAAGCAGTTCCTTGCAAAACCTGCAGAGTATGTGGTGCCACTAATCATTCAACGCTCTCCCATTGCAGGCGTGAAAATCTGTGCTTGAGATGTTGGTCCCCAGGCCACTGGAAGAAAAATTGTCCCGTGCGAGACGTTCCTAAGAGTCCAGCTCCTAGCAGTGGTGATTCAAAACGCAGCCAGCAGTTAAACTGATTAGCTCACATCTGGAGAGGGGTGGTGTGAGTGGAATTCATAAAACCCTCAACGATGACAGTGATGTGGAAGCTTTGTTTGAGCAGAACCGTACTAAAGTGCCCAATGGATGCAAGTTAGTTTTTCAGGCAACTCAAAAAGTCCACGCTTTCAGTGAGCTGTTTTATTGTTCCGTCTTGGTCAATGGTTTAGTACAGCTTAGAGGGATGCTAGATTCTGGATCAATGGCTTGTACCATCAGCAAAGATGCAGAACAGAAACTCCGTGAGTGTGGTGCATTGCCGAAACAGATGCATGCAGCACATGACATTGTGCTAGTTGGTTGTGGTGGTGTGCAGGCCCAGCCAGACGGTTTGTATGATCTGGAGCTACAATTGTATGACACCACTTGTCTTGTTCCAACTCTTGTCGTATCAGGCCAACGAGATGAACTTATTTTGGGTTCGAATGTAATCAAACATCTCCTTCATGTGATGAAGCGCAACGATCACTACTGGGACATTGCTTCAAAAAACACGCATGGGTGCAGTGCTGATGTTGAGCATTTTTTGTCCATGTTCATAGGTGTTGAACGGGGAAGGGTGCGGATATGCCCAATAAGATTGGAACTGTCAAGCTTACCCAAGCAGTCACTCTAATGCCTAGATCTGAACATTTAGTTTGGGGCAGACTTCCTAATAATGTGCCAGTGTCCCCAGGCAGCACAGTCATTGTGGAGCCCACTAGCTCCAGGGTCCTTCCCCGTAATGTTCTTGTGGGCCGTGTCATTACTCCTATGTGGGGAGACAGGTGGGTTCCTATGACCATCTTGAACCCAACAGTGAAATCTGTAACGCTTAAACGCAACTGCAAGCTAGCAGACGTGTCGCCCTGTTTAGCAGCTGAGGATCTGAATTTGTTCCAGGGATTCCAGGCCTTTCAAGACACATCACAATCAGATGCTCCACAATCAGGAACATTTAAAAGCTCTCCAATGCATGCTGCACCTCCAAAAAGCCTAGCAGACGTGGGCCTAGGTGACATTGACATTGATTCCAGCCAGCTCAGTGAGTCATGTAAGCATAAGTTAGTTGATTTGCTTTACGAATTCCAAGACATTTTCTCCAAGCACCCATTGGATTGTGGAGAGGCCAAAGGTTTCACTCATCGAATCCGTCTTACTGATGATCGTCCATTTCGCTTGCCATATCGGAGAGTTCCTCCAGCACACTATCACAAACTGAGGCAAGTTCTCTCAGAGATGGAGGAGAGAGGCATTATCAGAAAGTCTTTGAGTGACTACGCATCTCCTCTGGTCATGGTCTGGAAGAGGGATGGTGGCTTACGGATATGTACAGATTTTAGGTGGCTTAATGCTCGCACCTTAAAGGATGCTCATCCTCTGCCACACCAATCAGACTGTCTTGCTTCTCTTGGTGGTAACTGTATGTTTAGTACCATGGATCTCACTTCAGGCTTTTACAACATCCCTGTGCATGAAGATGACAAAAAGTATACTGCTTTCACAACGCCTCTTGGGTGCATGAGTATAATCGGTTACCGCAGGGCCTGTGCAATAGTCCTGCTTCCTTCATGCGGATGATGCTTGGCATTTTTGGTGATCTAAACTTCTCAAGACTTCTTTGTTACCTAGATGATCTCCTGGTCTTTGCACCATCTGAGGCCGAAGCCCTGAGTCGACTTCGTATGGTATTTGAGAGGTTGAGAGAGAACAACCTGAAGTTGGCACCCAAAAAATGTCATCTCATGCAGAGGCAGGTGAGGTTCCTTGGTCATATCATTGACAGTGGAGGTGTGTCAGTCGACCCTGCAAAGGTGGAAGCAATCACAAAACTGACAGTGCATGACTTGATGGAGAGTGATGGATCTACACCATCTGTACGCAGAATAAAGTCCTTCCTCGGCATGGTTTTGTACTACCAGCACTTCATTCCACATTGTTCTGCCATCGCCAAACCTTTATTCGCTCTGACTGGAGGACAAAAGAGGAGGGGGAAAACTGCCAAAGCTCTAAAGCTCCAGGGCACATTTCGCAGACTGACCCCTACTGACTGGTCGGGTGATTGCACCAAAGCTTTCCAGGAGCTAAAGAAAATGTTGCTGGAGTGTGTTTGTACTCGCACATCCAAATTTTGATAAACCTTTCATACTTTCGGTTGATGCATCTCTGGATGGGCTTGGTGCTGTTTTGTCGCAAGTATCTGAAGGAGAGACCAAAGCTAGACCTGTTGCTTTTGCTAGTAAGACCCTTAATGCTGCACAGAGAAAATATCCAGCGCACCGCCTTGAATTTCTCGCCCTAAAGTGGAGTGTGTGCGAGAAATTTAGTCACTGGCTCAAGGGCCATGACTTCACAGTCTGGACGGACAACAATCCGCTCACTTCTCTGTTGACAAAACCCAAACTTGATGCTTGTGAATTTCGCTGGGTTGCCAGGCTCGCATCCTATTCGTTCGACCTGAAGCACCTGCCAGGGAAAAGCAATGTTGTAGCTGATGCTCTGAGCCGTGACCCATTCGCAAAGCCTCTTAGCCAGAGATTGTTGGGTGAGCCCTATCATGCTCTTTTGGATGAAGCTTGTGGAGTTCAGGGAGATACAGTGCAGGAAGTTTTTAGGGTCAGCTGCCAGTCTCAAGTTCAGCGTGGGTACAAAGCTTTACCATCCATAATATCTCTTGACAGTGCAGAGATCCATGCATTGTGTGAAGCACATTCAAACTGGGCTTCTGTGGCAGAGTGTAGAGCTATTTCAGTGGCACAGTCTGTTCAGCAGTTGGTTGGTGGTCAAGACATTTTTCCAGCGCTGTCAGAACAGGAGCTTCAGTCTAGTCAGCAATCTGATCACTGCATATCCAAGGTGTTGCCCTTCGTGAGTGAGAAAAGGAGACCATCCAGGCGGCAGAGATGCGGTGCTGACCTTGTGACCCTGAAGCTGTTCAAACAATGGAACCATCTTGAAATCCACAGTGGTATTTTGTACAGAGTGTCAAAAGACCCATTTACCAAGCGGAAGCGTTTTCAATTTGTACTACCACAAGCCCTGAGAGGGCTGGTATTCATGACCTGGCTGGTCACCAGGGACAGGACCGAACTTTGAGCCTGGCAAGGCAACGCTTCTATTGGCCCGACATGGAGAAGGACATAAGGGAATATGTCCGCTGCTGCCGGAGGTGTGTGGTCGGGAAGACTCCTGAACCTGCTGCCCGTGCGCCACTGGAGAACATACGGACATCTGCTCCAATGGAAATGGTGTGCATCGATTTTTGGTCGGCGGAAGACAGTAAGCAAAGGTCAGTTGATGTCCTGGTTATCACGGATCATTTCAGCAAACTGGCCCATGCATTTCCCTGCGCTAACCAAACAGCCAAACAAGTTGCCAGGAAGTTGTGGGACAATGTTTTCTGTGTCTATGGCTTTCCTGAGAGGATCCATTCAGATCAGGGCACCAACTTTGAAAGTAACTTAATAGCTGAGCTTCTCCGCCTAGCAGGCATCGCAAAATCGCACACCACAGCCTACCATCCCATGGGCAATGGGGGCACGGAAAGGTTTAATCGCACCCTTGGAAACATGCTCCGTACTCTTCCTTTGAAGGAAAAGCACAAATGGCCACAGCAGATTCAGACGCTAACATTTGCGTACAATGCCACGGTTCATGAGACCACAGGTTACGCTCCATTTTTTCTAATGTTTGGTCGCATTCCCAGACTACCAGTGGATGTACTGTTCAAGCAACTTTTGTGTGATCCCAGCGTGACTGATTATGATTCTTATGTAACATTCCTGATTACAGCCCTGAAGGATGCCATGGAAGTTGCACAAAAGCATTCTTCCATTGAGCAGCAGCACCAGACACAGCAGTACAACAAGCGTGTCAGAGGCATCTCCCTTAAACTAGGTGACCGTGTCCTGGTGGCTAACAAGAGTGAGCGTGGCAAGAGGAAATTGGCTGATAGATGGAGTGTACACAGTCATTGATGTGAATCCTGACATTCATGTATACAAGGTTAGGGATGTCTCTGGGCGTACGAAGGTTGTACACAGGAATTTGTTGTTGGAAGTCAATTTCTTGCCTTTACCTGCCCAGTTCGAGGACTCTCAGAGCGCCAATCAAGATGTGTCGGATTGCGATTCAGACTTGGAGGATGATAACGATGTCCCAATCCCGGCTCCTGATTTGGATTCATCTGTACGAACTGTGATACCTACCTTGCATGATTCCACTAGCGAGACACAGTTCATGGTTCCATCTGTAAGTTTTACTCCACCTGTCAAGACTCGTTCGGCTAAAACTGACACAGACGATCCAGCGTCCGGACTTATGGGGACTCAGCCTTGTCCAAGTTCAACATCTGCTATAGCCACAGATACTGGGAACAGCACTGATACCCACACATCGCTCTTACCTGACAATTCAGTTCACCCTGATTCAGCTCCACAAATACAAAGTTCTGTGAGAACACGTGCAGGTAGACTGGTAAAGTCTGTTAATAGATTAATTGAGTCAATGGTTCAGAAACCACTGCAGAAAAACAAGTATGTTATAGTTAAGTAGTAATCCAATTTTTGTGGGTTTACATGGGTTATCCCAAAGCAGGTGTCTTTGTTTTCTCTCTTTTTTTTCCTTATCTAGTAGCAAGGTGACTTAAAGAGTAAAGCCAAGTTTTGTGTGGTGTAGCAGGCATCACATTGTCTAAAGGGAAGCTTGAGACCTGATCAATCTCGTTCTTCTCTTAACCTTTGTAGGAGGTAACTATTAAGTTGATGTAGACTACGTCTTCATTTTCACTTGTGCTGGTATGTTAATCAGTCCCTTGCTGGTTTCTGGGGTGCAGCGTTTATTGTACCAGGATATTGGTGGATTTCAGGAGGGGTGAATGTAACCCAGTTAAAATAAATAAATTATTAAAAGCATATCTGTATGAAACTCCACCAAATCCTGATAAATACATTGTATTATTTTTTATTTTTGTGGATTTAGTTCTTTCAGAATGGAGTTTGTTTAATATCTGTACTGTCGCTTTAAGAAGTAGCTACAAGCGACGCCATTTCGGTTTAGCCTCTCAGTCCGCAGTTTGCGAGCTGAGAGGAGGTCAGTGTTTGTCATGTTCCTCACAAAAAAGTGCTTTATAAAATATAGAATTACTCTAGTGTAGTGTTTTGTAGCTAAAATCGTTCATAACACTGTACAGAGCAGATTTTGAGTTAGCCAAGTAAGAGTACTCAGAGAAAGTGCTATTTTTTCAAGTTTTATGTCAGACATGTGCTCGAGTGGAATTTCTATGTTCTCTGCCGCTAGGGAGCTGTAGGCCTCAGTGCATATGAGTGTACGAGTGTATCTGCTGACAGCCTGCCTGTATGGGAGAGATTTGCTGCGCACATTGTCTACAAATAATTGTTTATTATTTTTTATGCATACAGGTATGTTCATACTCCATATTGTTCTGCAAGTTGCGTGTTATATTGTTTTACATCGTTTTATGTTTGTACATATATTCCTATTAGTTGGTTATTTACATAAAATTCTGCTGGTATGTGCCAAATGTTATTTTATTCACCTTTGTGTAAAGGAAAGTGTGTATTGGCATTTTATTTTAAGCTTATTGCATTCAAATAAGTTTTGAACTTAAAATGTAAGTGTGTAAGCCGCTCCAGTCCGCAGTTTGCGAGCTGAGAGGAGGGAGCTGTAGCCTCAGTGCATATGAGTGTACGAGTGTATCTGCTGACAGTCTGCCTGTATGGGAGAGATTTGCTGCGCACATTGTCTACAAATAATTGTTTATTATTTTTATGCATACAGACCAGCGAAGTAAAAGAACAGCTACTGCCAGCATCGGTTGCCTCAGAGTCTCATTCTTCTCCCTCACCAACCGCGGACTCAGAACACAACGCAGGAAGTCTATTGGTGTGTTAGGACTGACAGATGCATGCACGAACACACCCGTTACACTGGTCAACATGCACCAGCTGCTCCATCACCTTCCCCAGTCTCGAGGACAATGCTTTAGAGAGCAGCTTACAGTCCGTGCACAGCAGTGAAACGGGGCGCCAGTTCTTCAGGTTGGTCAGGTCTCCCTTCCTGGGCAGTAAGGTGAGGACAGCTCTCCGACAGCTCACAGGAAGCCTCCCTTCCTGTATGCTATGTTGGAGAACCTCCAGCACGTCCCGCCCCAACACTGACCATAAACCTTTATAGAACTCGACGGGCAGCCCATCAATCCCAGGTGCCCGACCATTCTCCATACCCGGGAGGGCCTCGTACAGCTCACCCAGCGAGAGCTCAGCGTCGAGCTGTGCAGCGGACTGTGGAGTGAGCTTAGCCTGGTTCTGAAAGAACCTCTGCTCCACCTCTCGGGCCTCAGCCCA
This sequence comes from Megaleporinus macrocephalus, assembly GCA_021613375.1. Taxonomy (NCBI): domain Eukaryota; kingdom Metazoa; phylum Chordata; class Actinopteri; order Characiformes; family Anostomidae; genus Megaleporinus; species Megaleporinus macrocephalus. Next base: position 36,165 of record JAJQXZ010000054.1, on the reverse strand, counting down.
CTCGCTCTCGTACAGCTTCGAGAAGAAGCCGACTGTCTGCCTGCGAACCTCAGCAGGATCAGAAGAAAGATCCCCCAATTCTGTTCGCACAGCATGCAGAAACCGCTTCTGTCCATTTCAACGCTCGAGACCGAAGAAGAACTTAGAAGGAGCATCCATTTCCGCCACACACTGAACGCGTGATCGGACCAGCGCCCAGCAGGTCAGCTAAAACAGTGTTTTTTCTTTTGAGAGCTTCAAAATGCCCCCGATCTCCTGTGGTCTCTGCTAAACCCTGGAGCTCCACTATCTCAGTCTCCAGAGCTTTAAGAGATCTGGTAATGTCTCTAGTGACGTTGAGAGTGTACTGCTGACAAAATATCTTTACCTGAGTTTTGGCCACGTCCCACCACTGCTGCAGTGAAGTAAAAGATGTTTTCTTAAACTTAAAAACATCCCAAAAATAAATAAAAGACTCAATAAAATTGGCATCATCTAAAAGCGTAGTGTTAAAATGCCAGTATGCACTACGTGGCTTCACGTTACACTGAGCTACTGAGCACTGAACCATACAGTGGTCAGAAAAACCCACTGGAGAAATAAAACACTGGGTAAAAACAGACAGCTGAGAGCTAAAACCAGAAAAACGATCCAGCCTTGCCAACGAAAGTACGTTATCTAGGGAGTGGGCCCATGTGTACTGCCTCTGCCCACCATGAATGTTTCTCCAAATATCACGCAGCTCATGGGCCTCCAGCATCTCACACAGACGCCTCCGAGAAGCAGAGTGTGGTTCTACATGATTCCTGTCAATATCGTCTGCAGTGCAGTTAAAATCCCCTCCCAGAATTAAAAACTCACTGGAACTGCAGGTCGTCAACACAGAACTCAACGTGTTTAAAAACATCATCCTATCAGCTCCTCCCGTCGGAGCATAAACACAAACAAAAATAAAAACTTCCTCCTCAAAGCAAGCTCTTACTTTTAAAATCCTCCCACAGAAAACCTCCTCCACAGTATACGACTCTGAGAGAAGAGGAGAGCGACACCACCACTCACAGACGTGTTGTGACTTAAAATGGCCAGCCCCCCCCCCAACCCCCCCTCCCACTCTCTAGCCCACTCAGCAGCATTGCCAGCGTCGCTGTGAGTCTCCTGCAGGAACGTCACATCAACACGTTTGTGTTTGACCAGCTGATAAAACTTGGCCCTCTTCTCCGCGTCTCTCGCTCCGTTAATGTTAAAAGTAGCCATTTTAATCTCAGCCAGTAAAAGATAAAAGAGATAAAAGCCACTCAGAACTAAGACCAGTTCAGTTTAGGAGGCCAGACAGTCTACAGGTCATCATCAGCACTCTTTTTAAGCTTGGTCAGTATTTTCTTCAACCTGAAGGTCTCTGGAGCAGTGAACAGACCTTCTCTCCTGAAAAACTTCACGTCATTAACAAACTGCAGACTGTCTGGAAAAAACTCCTCAACATGGACACCTTTCTGCCCCTTAGTGACCCTCAAGAACTTCTTAATATCCTCCACAGAGAACTTCACAGGCCCTGTCTCCTCCTGCGAACACCCAGACCAGCCTGAATCAGAGAGAGACCCATCACTGTCAGAGTCCCCGTCCTGCCCTGGCCTAACCTCCGTCTTAGCCTGCTTTAGAACCTTCCCCATAACCCGCTTCTTCCTCTTATGAGGAACTTTAAACACCAACTCGTCCTCCATGTCCACCTCGACCTCAGCCCGCACTGCTGCTTCAGCGCCACGTACCTCACTGTCCTGCTCCTCTGAGTCACGAGGCTCCAGCGCTCCACCACCCGGTTCCTCCACAGCAGGCCCTGTTAGGGCGGACTGCTCGACCTCGGCCGGCACAGCCCCGGCGGTTTCATCCGTAGCTGGCTCCGCCACGGCCGGCTCATCCACCACAGGCAGCGGTACGGGCGCCAGCGCGATAGCCGGAACCGGCGCGGCCGCCCCGGCAGCAGCTGAAGGGGGAACGGCCACAGCGGGGCCAGCCTCGCCCTCAGGCTCCGGCCCGTCAGCACCAACGTTAGCCCTCTCAGGGCAGGACCGGACCAGAGGTCCAACCTGCCCACACCTGAAGCAGCGCATGCTGGTTTCGGACGAGGCGTACACGGAGTACTCAAACCCCTCCACCCTAAACTTAAAGGACAGATCCAGCTCGTCAGCCCCCTCCTTCAGCACCATGTAGACCACCCGCCTGAAGGACACCAGATGTTTAATGAGGGGCGACTTACAGCCGAGCGGGATCTTCCTGATCGGGGAGACCAGTTTCCCGAAGCGGGACAGCTCCTGAGCGATGTTCTCGTCTCTGATAAAGGGGGGAACGTTGGACAGGATAATCCTCTTGGAGGGGGTACTAAGGGGCAGTATCAGTGTGAACTGGCCATTCAGTATGATTCCGTCCTGAATCAGGCGATTGGTCTTTTCCACCGAGTTCAGAAACACCACCACTGCACTGTTCATGCGCGAGGCGGAGACAATGTTGCTGTGGCCCACGACGACCCCCGCAGCCAAGCAGCACTCCTCCACACTCGCCCTGCACTCCTCCACACTCGCCCTGCACTCCTCCACACTCGCCCTGCACTCCACCTTCAAGCAGACATGTTTTCTATCTAGGAGACACCGCCCTAGACCACACCCTCTCCTATAATTACCTGGGGCTCAGAGTCAGCGCCTCAGGAGGCTTCGGTCTGGCAGTGGATGCACTGAAAGAGAAGACCTGCAGAGCCTCCACTCAATTAAACACACATTCAATTCTATGGCTGACCTACAAAAAAACAAACGTAAAGATAAAAAACTGAAAAAAGAAAAATGGTTTGATTATGAATGTCAATCGATTAGAAAAGAATTAAGAAAATTGTCAAATCTAAAACACAGACAACCAGAAGATCAGGACCTAAGAAAAAATACTGTGATACCCTTAAACAGTATAAACACTCAATCAGAACCAAAAAACTAAACTATACAAATAAAACACTCAGAGATAGAAGATTCTATTAAACACAATCAGTTCTGGAAGATGTGGAATAACTTGAGCAAAACAAAACCACAAGAAGTTCCACACAGAACAGTGAAATCTGGAAAAATCATTTTGAAAATCTGTATAATAAAAAAATCTCAAAGAAAGGACTAAATTCCAATTACAATCTGATCACACAAAAATTACAGTCACTCGAATGTGCAATCAAAGACAATCAGAACCCTCTCGATTATCCAATAACACAGGAAGAATTGGCTCAAAAACTCAAATCATTCAAATCTAAAAAAGCTTGTGGCCCTGACAGCATCAGAAACAAAATGCTAAAAAACAGCACTCCTGAGCTGCAGGGGGCAGTGCTCAAATTATTCAACCTAGTCCTGAGTTCAGGATGTTTTCCTGACATCTGGAGTCCAGGACTCATCACCCCAATCCATAAGAGTGGAGACAAATCGGACCCCAACAATTTCAGAGGCATCTGTGTGAGCAGTAATCTGGGGAAAGTGTTTAATAACATTTTAAATAACAGAATTCTGTCTTTCCTTACCGAACATGACGTCCTGAGCAAGAATCAGACCGACTTCCTTCCAAATCACAGAACTACTGACCACATCTACACCCTGATCCACCCTGATCCACCAACACGTACATCAGACCAGAAATGGAAAAATCTTCGCCTGTTTCGTAGATTT
>JAJQXZ010000054.1:0-20000 GCA_021613375.1 Megaleporinus macrocephalus | reverse complement strand
GCCACAGACAAGACCCCCACACTGCCACAGACAAGACCCCCACACCACCACAGCTAAGACCCCCACACCACCACTGACAAGACCCCCACACCACCACAGCTAAGACCCCCAGACCACCACAGCTAATACCCATACATCGCCACAGCTAAGACCCCCACACCGCTACAGCTAAGACCCCCACACCGCCACAGCTAAGACCCCCACACCGCTACAGCTAAGACCCCCACACCGCCACAGACAAGACCCCCACACCACCACAGCTAAGACCCCCAGACCGCCACAGACAAGACCCCCACACCACCACATCTAAGACCCCCAGACCACCACAGCTAATACCCATACACCGCCACAGCTAAGACCCCCACACCGCCACAGACAAGACCCCCACACCACCACAGCTAAGACCCCCAGACCACCACAGCTAATACCCATACACCGCCACAGCTAAGACCCCCACACCGCCACAAACAAGGCCCCCACACCGCCACAGCTAAGACCCCCACACCGCCACAGACAAGACCCCCACACCGCCACAGCTAAGACCCCCACACCGCTACAGCTAAGACCCCCACACCACCACAGCTAAGACCCCCACACCACCACAGCTAAGACCCCCACACCGCCACAGCTAAGACCCCCACACCACCACAGCTAAGACCCCCACACCACCACAGCTAAGACCCCCACACCGCCACAGACAAGACCCCACACTGCCACAGACAAGACCCCCACACCAGCACAGCTAAGACCCCCACACCACCACAGACAAGACCCCCACACCACCACAGCTAAGACCCCCAGACCACCACAGCTAAGACCCCCACACCGCCACAGCGAAGACCCCCACACCGCCACAGCTAAGACCCCCACATCTTTTAAAACTTTACAGCTCTGCTGGGATTTTAGTCAAATTTAGATAAAGGTTCTGTCAGCAGCACAGCGTCTCCACTTCGGCCGGTCTGTGAGGAGTCTGGAGGTAGAAGTAGTGGAGCTCCAGTGTTTCTCAGAGTCTACAGGAAATCGAGAGCGTGTCGAGGCTCCCAAGACTAAAACAGTCGCACTGGCTGACCTGGTTGGTGTAACGGTGCAAGAGGTTTTGGTTTTGGTCAAGTTCTTCTTCAGTCTGGAGAAGAAGAACGGTCGGAGCTGGTGTGTACATGCCCTGCGGTCAGCGTCTGGTGATTTGCTGACAGACCCTGCAGGGATTCACCGGCGGGCAGTTCAGTTCTACACTGAGCTCTACAGCACCGAGCACAGAGAGCAGCCTGAGCTACAGTCAGCCTTCCTGGAGGGTCTACCGCCGGTCATGGGTGACTGTGCACTGGGCCTTGAGAGGCCATTGTCCATGGGGGAGCTGAGTGATGCTCTACAGAGTCTGGGAAGATGCCAGGCCTGGATGGGGTTCCAGTAGATTCCAGTAGAAGTCCTTCTGGCCAGTGATTGGCAAGGATCTACTGGAAGTCCTCAACAGAAGTCTGGTTAAGGGAGGGCTACCGACGACCTGCAGAACTGGCCAGTCTCACTGCTCTGCTGTGATTATAAGCTTTCGAAGGTACGAGCTGTCAGGCTGATGGAGGTCTTGGGACGGATCATCTATCCTGATCAGACCCACTGCATTCCAAACAGGTCTATTTTTGATAATATCTCGTTAATTTACGATATTTTGGACGTCTCGAGACTATTGGGGTTAGATGCTGGTCTGATTTCTCTGGACCGGGAAAGGCTTTTGACAGGGTTGAGCATGAATATCTCTGGAAGATTCTAGGAGGTTCTAGCTCTGGTCTCATAACCATGATCAGGGTTTTGTACTGTGATGCTGAAAGTATGCTGAGGGTTAACGGTGGTCTGAGCGCTCCTTGTAAAGCTCTGAGGGGATCAGACAGGGCTGCTGCTTGTCTGGTATGTTGTACTCTCCTGAACAGATTGAGATGTTCCCTCTCTGGTTTTAACTTAAGGACAAGGTTTGATTCACCTGTCGACTATGTTTATCTGTGTTTAACTGTGTTTATCTGGGTTTATCTGTGTTTATCTGGGTTTAACTGTGTTTATCTGTGTTTATCTGTGTTTATCTGTGTTTAACTGTGTTTATCTGTGTTTAACTGTGTTCAACTGTGTTTATCTGTGTTTATCTGTGTTTAACTGTGTTTATCTGTGTTTATCTGGGTTTAACTGTGTTTATCTGTATTAAACTTTGTTTATCTGTGTTTATCTGGGTTTAACTATGTTTATCTGTGTTTATCTGTGTTTATCTGGGTTTAACTGGGTTTATCTGTGTTTAATTGTGTTTATCTGGGTTTAACTGGGTTTATCTGTGTTTAACTGGGTTTAACTGGGTTTATCTGTGTTTATCTGGGTTTATCTGGGTTTAACTGTGTTTATCTGTATTAAACTTTGTTTATCTGTGTTTATCTGGGTTTAAATATGTTTATCTGTGTTTATCTGTGTTTATCTGTGTTTATCTGGGTTTAACTGGGTTTATCTGTGTTTAACTGTGTTTATCTGGGTTTAACTGGGTTTATCTGTGTTTAACTGGGTTTAACTGGGTTTAACTGTGTTTAACTGGGTTTATCTGTGTTTATCTGGGTTTAACTATGTTTATCTGTGTTTATTTGGGTTTAACTGGGTTTATCTGGGTTTAACTGGGTTTATCTGTGTTTAACTGGGTTTAACTGTGTTTAACTGGGTTTATCTGGGTTTAACTGGGTTTATCTGTGTTTAACTGGGTTTATCTGGGTTTAACTGGGTTTATCTGTGTTTAACTGGGTTTAACTGTGTTTAACTGTGTTTAACTGGGTTTATCTGGGTTTATCTGGGTTTATCTGTGTTTATCTGGGTTTAACTGGGTTTATCTGTGTTTAACTGGGTTTATCTGGGTTCAACTGGGTTTATCTGTGTTTATCTGTGTTTAACTGTGTTTATCTGGGTTTAACTGGGTTTATCTGTGTTTAACTGTGTTTAACTGTGTTTAACTGGGTTTAACTGGGTTTAACTGTGTTTAACTGGGTTTAACTGTGTTTATCTGTGTTTAACTGGGTTTATCTGTGTTTAACTGGGTTTAACTGTGTTTATCTGTGTTTAACTGGGTTTAACTGCGTTTATGTGTATTAAACTTTGTTTATCTGTGTTTATCTGGGTTTAACTATGTTTATCTGTGTTTGTTTATCTGTGCTTATCTGGGTTTAACTGGGTTTATCTGTGTTTAACTGTGTTTATCTGGGTTTAACTGTGTTTATCTGTTTAACTGTGTTTAACTGTGTTTAACTGTGTTTATCTGTGTTTATCTGGGTTTAACTATGTTTATCTGTGTTTATCTGGGTTTAACTGGGTTTATCTGTGTTTAACTGGGTTTATCTGGGTTTAACTGGGTTTATCTGGGTTTAACTGGGTTTAACTGGGTTTAACTGGGTTTATCTGGGTTTAACTGGGTTTATCTGTGTTTAACTGGGTTTATCTGGGTTTAAATGGGTTTATCTGTGTTTAACTGGGTTTATCTGTGTTTATCTGGGTTTAACTGGGTATATCCGTGTTTAACTGGGTTTAACTGTGTTTAACTGTGTTTATCTGGGTTTATCTGTGTTTAACTGGGTTTAACTGTGGTTATCTGTATTTAACTGGGTTTAACTGTGTTTATCTGTGTTAAACTTTGTTGATCTGGGTTTATCTGGGTTTAACTGGGTTTATCTGGGTTTATCTGGGTTTAACTGTGTTTATCTGCGTTTAACTGTGTTTATCTGGGTTTAACTATGTTTATCTGTGTTTATTTATCTGTGTTTATCTGGGTTTAACTGTGTTTATCTGTGTTTAACTGTGTTTATCTGGGTTTAACTGGGTTTAACTGTGTTTATCTGGGTTTATCTGTGTTTAACTGGGTTTATCTGTGTTTAACTGGGTTTATCTGTGTTTAACTGTGTTTAACTGTGTTTATCTGGGTTTATCTGGGTTTAACATGTTTATCTGTGTTTATCTGGGTTTATCTGGGTTTAACTGTGTTTATCTGGGTTTAACTGTGTTTATCTGTGTTTATCTGTGTTTAACTGTGTTTACCTGGGTTTATCAGGGTTTATCTGGGTTTAACTGTGTTTATCTGGGTTTATCTGGGTTTAACTGCGTTTATCTGGGTTTAACCGCGTTTATCTGGGTTGAACTGCGTTTATCTGGGTTTAACTGGGTTTAACTGTGTTTAACTGTGTTTAACTGTGTTTATCTGTGTTTAACTGGGTTTAACTGTGTTTATCTGTGTTTATCTGGGTTTAACTGGGTTTATCTGGGTTTAAATGGGTTTATCTGTGTTTAACTGGGTTTAACTGTGTTTAACTGTGTTTAACTGGGTTTATCTGGGTTTATCTGGGTTTACCTATGTTTATCTGTGTTTATCTGGGTTTAACTGGGTTTATCTGTGTTTAACTGGGTTTATCTGGGTTTATCTGTGTTTAACTGGGTTTAACTGTGTTTATCTGGGTTTAACTGTGTTTATCTGTGTTTTACTGTGTTTATCTGGGTTTATCTGTGTTTAACTGTGTTTATCTGGGTTTAACTGGGTATATCTGTGTTTAACTGGGTTTAACTGTGTTTAACCGGGTTTATCTGTGTTTAACTGGGTTTATCTGTTTTTAACTGTGTTTATCTGTGTTTTACTGGTTTTAACTGTGTTTAACCGGGTTTTTCTGTGTTTAACCGGGTTTAACTGTGTTTATCTGGGTTTAACTGTGTTTATCTGTGTTTAACCGGGTTTATCTGTGTTTAACCGGGTTTAACTGGGTTTAACTGAGTTTATCTGGGTTTATCTGGGTTTAACTGGGTTTAACTGTGTTTAACCGGGTTTATCTGTGGTTAACCGGGTTTAACTGTGTTTAACCGGGTTTATCAGTGTTTAACCGGGTTTAACTGTGTTTAACCGGGTTTATCTGTGTTTAACCGGGTTTAACTGTGTTTAACCGGGTTTATCTGTGTTTAACCGGGTTTAACTGTGTTTACCCGGGTTTAACTGTGTTTAATTGGGTTTAACTGTGTTTAACTAGGTTTAACTGTGTTTAACCGGGTTTATCTGTGTTTAACTGGGTTCATCTGTGTTTAACTGGGTTTAACTGTGTTTCTCTCTGTTTAACTGGGTTTAACCGGGTTTATCTGTATTTAACCGGGTTTAACTGTGTTTAACCGGGTTTAACTGTGTTTAACCGGGTTTAACTGTGTTTAACCGGGTTTATCTGTGTTTAACCGGGTTTAACTGTGTTTATCTGGGTTTAACTGTGTTTATCTGTGTTTATCTGGGTTTAACTGGGTTTAACTGTGTTTATCTGGGTTTAACTGTGTTTATCTGTGTTTATCTGGGTTTAACTGTGTTTATCTGGGTTTACCTGCGTTTAACTGGGTTTAACTGGGTTTATCTGTGTTTAACTGGGTTTAACTGAGTTTATCTGTGTTTAACCGGGTTTAACTGTGTTTAACCGGGTTTATCTGTGTTTATCTGTGTTTAACCGGGTTTAACTGCGTTTAACCGGGTTTATCTGCGTTTAACCGGGTTTAACTGTGTTTAACCGGGTTTAACTGTGTTTGACCGGGTTTATCTGTGTTTGACCAGGTTTAACTGGGTTTAACCGGATTTAACTGTGTTTATCTGGGTTTAACTGTGTTTAACTGTGTTTAACCGGGTTTATCTGTGTTTAACCGGGTTTAACTGTGTTTAACCGGGTTTATCAGTGTTTAACCGGGTTTAACTGTGTTTAACCGGGTTTATCTGTGGTTAACCGGGTTTAACTGTGTTTAACCGGGTTTATCAGTGTTTAACCGGGTTTAACTGTGTTTAACCGGGTTTATCTGTGTTTAACCGGGTTTAACTGTGTTTAACCGGGTTTATCTGTGTTTAACCGGGTTTAACTGTGTTTACCCGGGTTTAACTGTGTTTAATTGGGTTTAACTGTGTTTAACTAGGTTTAACTGTGTTTAACCGGGTTTATCTGTGTTTAACTGGGTTCATCTGTGTTTAACTGGGTTTAACTGTGTTTCTCTCTGTTTAACTGGGTTTAACCGGGTTTATCTGTATTTAACCGGGTTTAACTGTGTTTAACCGGGTTTAACTGTGTTTAACCGGGTTTAACTGTGTTTAACCGGGTTTATCTGTGTTTAACCGGGTTTAACTGTGTTTATCTGGGTTTAACTGTGTTTATCTGGGTTTAACTGGGTTTAACTGTGTTTATCTGGGTTTAACTGTGTTTATCTGTGTTTATCTGGGTTTAACTGTGTTTATCTGGGTTTACCTGCGTTTAACTGGGTTTAACTGGGTTTATCTGTGTTTAACTGGGTTTAACTGGGTTTAACTGAGTTTATCTGTGTTTAACCGGGTTTAACTGTGTTTAACCGGGTTTATCTGTGTTTATCTGTGTTTAACCGGGTTTAACTGCGTTTAACCGGGTTTATCTGCGTTTAACCGGGTTTAACTGTGTTTAACCGGGTTTAACTGTGTTTGACCGGGTTTATCTGTGTTTAACCAGGTTTAACTGGGTTTAACTGGGTTTATCTGGGTTTAACTGTGTTTAACTGGGTTTAACTGTGTTTAACTGTGTTTAACCGGGTTTATCTGTGTTTAACCGGGTTTAACTGTGTTTAACCGGGTTTAACTGGGTTTATCTGTGTTTATCTGTGTTTATCTGGGTTTACCTGGGTTTATCTGGGTTTATCTGGGTTTAACTGTGTTTATCTGTGTTTATCTGGGTTTAACTGCGTTTATCTGGGTTTAACCGCGTTTATCTGGATTTAACTGCGTTTATCTGGGTTTAACTGGGTTTAACTGTGTTTAACTGGGTTTATCCGTGTTTATCTGGGTTTAACTGGGTTTTACTGTGTTTAACCGGGTTTATCTGTGTTTAACCGGGTTTAACTGTGTTTAACCGGGTTTATCTGTGTTTAACCGGGTTTAACTGGGTTTATCTGGGTTTATCTGGGTTTAACTGTCTTTATCTGGGTTTAACTGTGTTTAACTTTGTTTAACCGGGTTTATCTGTGTTTAACCGGGTTTAACTGTGTTTAACCGGGTTTATCAGTGTTTAACCAGGTTTATCTGTGTTTAACCAGGTTTAACTGTGTTTAACTGGGTTTATCAGTGTTTACCCGGGTTTAACTGTGTTTAACTTGGTTTAACTGTGTTTAACTGGGTTTATCTGTGTTTAACCGGGTTTAACTGTGTTTAACCGGGTTTATCTGGGTTTAACTGTGTTTAACTGTTTTGTTGGTGTTTTAACTAAACCTGGTTTTATTTTGCGAGCACTGAATGGCTGAATACGGGATGCTGACTGGAGCTTGGAGTTTGTCCCCATAAGTCCATAAGTCCCCCCCAAGGTGGACTTATGGAAAATTAAGGTGGAGTTACAGAAATTTAAGGTGGAGTTACAGGAATTTAAGACAGACTTTTGGAAATTTAAGGGGGATTTATAGGAATTTAAGGTGGAGTTATGGGAATTTAAGGTGAAATAGTAAAAACTTAACGTGGACTTGTGGGAAATTTAAGGTGGAGTTAAGAATTTAAGGTGGATTTGTAGAAATTTAGAGTGGAGCTATAGGAATTTAAGGTGGAATTGTAAAAATTTAAGGTGGAGTTAAAAAAATTTAGGTGGACTTGTAGAAACTTAAGGTGGACTAGTAGAACCCTGAGGTGGAGTTAAAAGGAATTTAAGGTGGAGGTACAGGAATTTAAGGTGGAATTGGAGAAATTTTTAAAGTGGAGTTACAGGAATTAAAGGTGGAATTGGAGAAATTTAAGGTGAACTTATAGGAATTTAAGGTGGAATTGTAGAAATTTAAGGTGGAGTACTAAATATTTAAGGTGGATTACTAGCTATTTAAGATGGACTTGTAGGAATTTACAGTGGAATTATAGGAATTTACGATGAAATTACAGGAATTTAAGGTGGAATTGTAGAAGTTTAAAGTGGAGTTATAGGAATTTAAGGTGGAGTACTAAATATTTAATATGGATTACTAGATATGTAAGGTGGACTTGGAGAAATATAAGGTGGAATTCTAGAAATTCACAGTACTTACACGAAAACACTGAATAGAAAACACACACACTACACACACACAACACACACTGATTACAAAACACACCTTCACTACACACAGACACGCTGCACCACACACACACACTACACATCACACACTACTATCAGTAGGCAATTTCAAGCCAACTTTGAAGTTCGTTTATGAACTTCCCCTCTCTCGTTCTTACTGTCATTATTTTTTATGTCGTTATTATTATTATTATTATTATTACTATTATAATTAATACTATTATTATTATTATTATTATTATTATTATTATTATTATTATTACTATTATTATTATTATTATTATTATTATTACTATTATTATTACTATTATTACTTATGTTTCCTGAAGAACATACTTCTATCTGAGCTGTCAGTCAGCAGGTCGGGAGTTAAGCTGGATTTCTGCCACTAGAGACTGTAATGGCGCCGCTGTGCCAGGAAGTGGCGCTGTTAATGTTGTGTTTACTTTGATCTGAAGAATGTTGTTGCTGGGTAACTAAATTAACCTTGATGTAGTAAATTAATCAGATTCACTGTAAACAGATTCTATAATCGATCAGGACCACCTCCGGACCCCGACCCCGCCGACCTGCTGACCGGCCGTTACCGCGGAGACCAGTCTCACCTCGTCGTCGTGCACCAGCTCCTTCTTCACCACCTTCATGGCGTAAACGTGCTGGTTCTTCTTCAGTCGGACCAGCAGAACCTTCGCGTAGCTCCCGCGTCCGATCACCCGGATCAGATCGAAATCAGACAGACCCAGAGCCTCGGACAGCTGGAGCCCCTCCATCCCGTCCACCACCGCCTTCAGGTCCTGCACGGCACGCGGGGTCAGCGGGGGGCTACGCAACAACTACACAACTCCTACACAGCATGCACACAACACCTACACAGCTCCTACACAACTACACAATTACACAACTCCTACACAATACCTACACAACTCTTACACAGCATGCACACAACACCTACACAACTCCTACACAACTACACAACTCTTACACAGCATGCACACAACACCTACACAACTCCTACACAACTACACAACTCTTACACAGCATGCTCACAACACCTACACAACTCCTACACAAAACCTACACAACTACACAACTCCTACACAACTACACAATTACACAACTCCTACACAATACCTACACAACTCTTACACAGCATGCACACAACACCTACACAACTCCTACACAACTACACAACTCTTACACAGCATGCACACAACACCTACACAACTCCTACACAACTACACAACTCTTACACAGCATGCACACAACACCTACACAACTCCTACACAACTACACAACTCTTACACAGCATGCTCACAACACCTACACAACTCCTACACAACTCCTACACAAAACCTACACAACTACACAACTCCTACACAACTACACAATTACACAACTCCTACACAATACCTACACAACTCTTACACAGCATGCACACAACACCTACACAACTCCTACACAACTACACAACTCTTACACAGCATGCACACAACACCTACACAACTCCTACACAACTCCTACACAAAACCTACACAACTACACAACTCCTACACAAAACCTACACAACTACACAACTCCTACACAATACCTACACAACTCTTACACAGCATGCACACAACACCTACACAACTCCTACACAACTACACAACTCTTACACAGCATGCACACAACACCTACACAGCTCCTACACAACTACACAACTCTTACACAGCATGCACACAACACCTACACAACTCCTACACAACTACACAATACATACACAACTACACAACACGTACACAACCCCTACACAATACATACACAACAACCACACAACACCTACATAACTACACAACAACCAAACAACACCTACACAATACCTACACAACACCTACACAACACATACACAACACCTACACAACTACACAACACCTACACAACTCCTACAGAATAACTACACAACATCTACACAATACCTACACAACTACACAACAACCAAACAACACCTACAAAATATCTTCACAATAACTGCACAACAACCACACATCTACACAATACCTACACAACTACACAACAACCACACAACACCTACACAACTACACAACTCCTACACAACTCCTACACAATACCTACCCAACAACCACACAACACCTACACAACTACACTACACCAATACAATGCCTACACAACTACACAACAACCAAACAACACCTACAAAATACCTTCACAATACCTACACAACTACACAAAAACCACACAACACCTACATAATAACTACACAACACATACACAACTACACAACATCTACACAACTCTTACACAATACCTACACAACTACACAACAACCACACAACACCTACACAACTCCTACACAACTACACAACACCTACACAACAACTACACAATACCTACACAACTACACAACCACACAATACCTACACAACAACTACACAATACCTACACAACACCAACACAACACCTACACAACTCATACACAATAACTACACAACAACCACACAACATCTACACAATACCTACACAACTACACAACTCCTACACAATACCTACCCAACAACCACACAACACCACTACACCTATACAATGCCTACACAACTACACAACAACCAAACAACACCTACAAAATACCTTCACAATACCTACACAACTACACAAAAACCACACAATAACTACACAACAACTACATAATACCAACACATCCACACAACACCTACACAATACCTACAAACACATACACAACTACACAACATCTTCACAACTCCTACACAATACCTACACAACACATACACAACTACACGACATATTCACAACTCCTACACAACACCTACACAACTCCTACACAACACATACACAACTCCTACACAAAACCTACACCACTACACAACAACCACACAACACCTACACAACTCCTACCCAATACCTACACCACTACACAACACCTGCACAGCACCTGCACAACACCTACACAATAACTACACAACAATCACACAACACCTACACAACTACACAACAACCACACAACACCTACACAACTCCTACACAAGTACACAACTACAATACAACTCCTACAAACACAGAAACTAACACTTGCACACTGTCTCCATGTTTGTTTGTATGTATGTTTGTTTGTTTTCTATATTTATTTCTTGTTACAGGTTTTAATATTTCTATTTCCAGTGTCAGTGAATGCTCACCTCAGAATCAGCTCCAGGCTTATCCACCGTACGGTTATGAGCCAGGAAGGGAACTACAGGAAAAAGAGATTACATAAATAAAACAGCTAATTAATAAATACTTATTTATTTATATCATCAACACCATCGTCATCATCGTCATCATCAAACACCAACAAAAACATCAATAATAACTAGAAAAGTGTATTTTCTGAAAAAGTATGTGACAGAGATCACGCGGCTTCAGCAATTAGAGAACAGTTAGTAGGTGGTTTTTGTGTGGAGTCAGTGGACAGTCTGTGCGGAGTTAGTAGAGGGTCTGGGTGGAGCCAGTGGAGGATCTGTGTGGGGTCTGTGTGAAGTCAGTAGAGGGTCTGTGTGAGGTCAGTAGAGGGTCTGTGTGGGGTCTGTGTGGAGTCAGTAGAGGGTCTGTGTGGAGTCAGTAGTTAGTCTGTGAGCAGTCAGTAGACAGTCTGTCTGGGGTCAGTAGGCAGTCTGTGTGGAGTCAGTAGACAGTCTGTGTGGGGTCAGTAGGCAGTCTGTGTGGAGTCATGGGACAGTCTGTGCGGAGTTAGTAGAGGGTCTGTGTGGGATCAGTAGAGGGTCTGTGTGAGTTCTGTGTGGGGTTAATAGACAGTCTGTGTGGTGTCAGTGGAGAGTCTGTGTGGGGTTAATAGACAGTCTGTGTGGGATCTATGTGGAGTCAGTAGAGGGTCTGTGTGGGGTTAGAAGAGGGTCTGTGTGGGGTCAGTAGATATTCTTGTGGAGTCAGTGGAGGGTCTGTGAGGAGTCAGTAGAAAGTCTGTGTGGGGTCAGTAGGCAGTCTGTGTGGAGTCAGTGGACAGTCTGTGTGGAGTCAGTAGACAGTCTGTGTGTGGTCAGTAGGCAGTCTGTGTGGAGTCATGGGACAGTCTGTGCGGAGTTAGTAAAGGGTCTGTGTGGGATCAGTAGAGGGTCTGTGTGGGGTCAGAAGAGGGTCTGCGTGGGGTCTGTGTAAAGTCAGTAGAGGGTCTGTGTGCGGTCAGTAGACATTCTTGTGAAGTCAGTGGAAAGTCTGTGCGGTCAGTGGACAGCCTGTGTGGGATCATTAGACGATCTGTGTGGGGTCAGTAGACAGTCTGTGTGTTGTCAGTGGAGAGCCTGTGTGGGGGTTAATAGACAGTCTGTGTTGGGTCTGTGTGGAGTCAGTGGACAGTCTGTGTGGGGTTAGAAGAGGGTCTGTCTGGGGTCAGTAGACGTTCTTGTGGAGTCAGTGGAGGGTCTGTGTGAGGTCAGTAGAGGGTCTGTGTGGGGTCTGTGTGGAGTCAGTAGAGGGTCTGTGTGGAGTCAGTAGTTAGTCTGTGAGCAGTCAGTAGACAGTCTGTCTGGGGTCAGTAGGCAGTCTGTGTGGAGTCAGTAGACAGTCTGTGTGGGGTCAGTAGGCAGTCTGTGTGGAGTCATGGGACAGTCTGTGCGGAGTTAGTAGAGGGTCTGTGTGGGATCAGTAGAGGGTCTGTGTGAGTTCTGTGTGGGGTTAATAGACAGTCTGTGTGGTGTCAGTGGAGAGCCTGTGTGGGGTTAATAGACAGTCTGTGTGGTGTCAGTGGAGAGTCTGTGTGGGGTTAATAGACAGTCTGTGTGGGATCTATGTGGAGTCAGTAGAGGGTCTGTGTGGGGTTAGAAGAGGGTCTGTGTGGGGTCAGTAGATATTCTTGTGGAGTCAGTGGAGGGTCTGTGAGGAGTCAGTAGAAAGTCTGTGTGGGGTCAGTAGGCAGTCTGTGTGGAGTCAGTGGACAGTCTGTGTGGAGTCAGTAGACAGTCTGTGTGTGGTCAGTAGGCAGTCTGTGTGGAGTCATGGGACAGTCTGTGGGGAGTTAGTAAAGGGTCTGTGTGGGATCAGTAGAGGGTCTGTGTGGGGTCAGAAGAGGGTCTGCGTGGGGTCTGTGTAAAGTCAGTAGAGGGTCTGTGTGCGGTCAGTAGACATTCTTGTGAAGTCAGTGGAAAGTCTGTGCGGTCAGTGGACAGCCTGTGTGGGATCATTAGACGATCTGTGTGGGGTCAGTAGACAGTCTGTGTGTTGTCAGTGGAGAGCCTGTGTGGGGTTAATAGACAGTCTGTGTTGGGTCTGTGTGGAGTCAGTGGACAGTCTGTGTGGGGTTAGAAGAGGGTCTGTCTGGGGTCAGTAGACGTTCTTGTGGAGTCAGTGGAGGGTCTGTGTGGGATCATTAGAGGGTCTGTGTGGAGTCAGTAGAGGGTCTGTGTGGAGTCAGTCGACATTCTGTGAGAAGTCAGTGGAGGGTCTGTGTGGGATCAGTAGAGGGTCTGTGTGGAGTCAGTAGTTAGTCTGTTTGGGGTCAGTAGACAGTCTTTGAGCAGTCAGTAGACAGTCTGTGGGGTCAGCAGACAGTCTGTGAGGAGTCAGTGGACAGTCTGTCTGGGGTCAGTAGACAGTCTGTGGGGTCAGTGGACAGCCTGTGTGGGATCATTAGACGATCTGTGTGGGGTCAGTAGACAGTCTGTGGGGGGTCAGTAGACAGTCTGTGGGGTGTCAGTGGAGAGTCTGTGTGGGGTTAATAGACAGTCTGTGTGGGGTCTATGTGGAGTCAGTAGAGGGTCTGTGTGGGGTTAGAAGAGGGTCTGTGTGGGGTCAGTAGGCATTCTTGTGGAGTCAGTGGAGGGTCTGTGTGGGATCAGTAGAGGGTCTGTGTGGAGTCAGTAGTTAGTCTGTTTGGGGTCAGTAGACAGTCTGCGAGCAGCCAGTAGACAGTCTGTGGGGTCAGCAGACAGTCTGTGAGGAGTCAGTAGACAGTCTGTCTGGGGTCAGTAGAAAGTCTGTGTGGAGTCAGTAGACTGTGTGTGGAGTCAGTAGACAGTCTGTGTGTGGTCAGTAGGCAGTCTGTGTGGAGTCATGGGACAGTCTGTGGGGAGTTAGTAGAGGGTCTGTGTGGGATCAGTAGAGGGTCTGTGTGGGGTCAGAAGAGGGTCTGCGTGGGGTCTGTGTAAAGTCAGTAGAAGGTCTGTGTGCGGTCAGTAGACATTCTTGTGAAGTCAGTGGAAAGTCTGTGCGGTCAGTGGACAGCCTGTGTGGGATCATTAGACGATCTGTGTGGGGTCAGTAGACAGTCTGTGTGTTGTCAGTGGAGAGCCTGTGTGGGGTTAATAGACAGTCTGTGTTGGGTCTGTGTGGAGTCAGTGGACAGTCTGTGTGGGGTTAGAAGAGGGTCTGTCTGGGGTCAGTAGACGTTCTTGTGGAGTCAGTGGAGGGTCTGTGTGGGATCATTAGAGGGTCTGTGTGGAGTCAGTAGAGGGTCTGTGTGGAGTCAGTCGACATTCTGTGAGAAGTCAGTGGAGGGTCTGTGTGGGATCAGTAGAGGGTCTGTGTGGAGTCAGTAGAGACCCTGTAGACCCTCTACTGATCCCACAAAGACCCCACACAGAACCTCTACTGACCCCACACAGACTGTCCACTGACCCCACACACTGTGTCTACTTACCCCACACAGACTGTCTACTGACTCCACACAGACTGTCCACTGACTCCACACAGACTATCCACTGACCCCACACACTGTGTCTACTTACCCCACACAGACTGTCTACTGATTCCACACAGACTGTCTACTCACCCCACACAGACTGTCTACTGACCCCTCACAGGCTGTTTACTGACCCAACACAGTCTACCGACTCCACACAGACTATTTACTCACCCCACCCAGACTGTCCAGTGACCCACTTAGATTCTCTACTTACCCCACCCAGACTTTCCACTAACTCTACAAGAAAGTCTAGTGGACAGTCTGTGTGGGGTCAGTAGACAGTCTGGGTGGGGTCAGTGGACAATGTGTGGGGTCAGTAAACAGTTTGTGTGGAGTCAGTAGACGATCTGTGTGGGGTCAGTAGACAGTCTGTGTGGGGTCAGTAGAAAGTCTGTGTGGAGTCAGTAGAGGGTCTGTGTGGAGTCAGTAGACATTTTGTGCAGAGTCAGTAGAGGGTCTGTGTGGAGTCAGTAGAGGGTCTGTGTGGGGTCAGCAGACATTCCTGTGGAGTCAGTGGAGGGTCTGTGTGGGATCAGTAGAGGGTCTGTGTGGAGTCAGTAAAGGGGCTGTGTGGAGTCAATAGTCAGTCTGTTTGGGGTCAGTAGATAGTCTGTGTGGGGTCAGTGGACAGTCTGTGAGCAGTCAGTAGACAGTCTGTGTGGGGTCAGTAGAGGGTCTATGTGGGGTAAGTAGAGTCAGTAGAGGGTCTGTGTGCGGTAGGTAGAGGGTCTGTGTGGAGTCAGGAAAGGGTCTGTGTGGAGTCAGTAGACAGTCTGTGTGTGGTCAGCAGACATTTTGTTTGGGGTTAATAGACAGTCTGTGTGGGGTCAGTAGACAGTCTGTGTTGGGTCAGTAGAGGGTCTGTGTGGAGTCAGTGGACAGTCTTTGAGCAGTCAGTAGACAGTCTGTGTGGGCTTCGTGGACAGTCTGTGTGGAGTCAGTAAACAGTGTGTGCGGAGTCAGTAGAGGGTCTGTGTGGGGTCATTAGACATTTTGTGTGAGGTTAATAGAAAGTCTGTGTGGTGTTAGTAGATAGTCTGTGTGGGGTCAGTGGCAGTCTTTGTGGATTTAGTAGACAGTCTGTGTGGGTTCAGTAGGCAGTCTGTGTGGAGTCAGTGGACAGTCTGTGCGGAGTTAGTAGAGGGTCTGTGTGGGTTCAGTAGACAGTGTGTGCCAAGTCAGTAGAGGGTCTGTGTGGGGTCAATAGTCATTTTGTGTGGGGTTAATAGACAGTCTGTGTGGTGTTAGTAGATAGTCTGTGTGGGGGTCAGTGGACAGTCTTTGTGGATTTAGTAGACAGTCTGTGTGGGGTTAGTAGATGGTCTGTGTGGGGTCAGTAGATGGTCTATGTGGAGTCAGTAGGGGGTCTGTGTGGAGTCAGTAGACAGTCTGTGTGGAGTCAGTGGACAGTCTGTGTGGAGTCAGTAGACAGTCTGTGAGCAGTCAGTAGACAGTCTGTGGGGTCAGCGGACAGTCTGTGAGGAGTCAGTAGACAGTCTGTGTGGGGGTCAGTAGGCAGTCTGTGTGGAGTCATGGGACAGCCTGTGTGGGGAGTTAGTAGAGGGTCAGTAGAGGGTCTGTGTGAGGTCTGTGTGGGGTCAGTAGAGGGCCCGCGTGGGGTCTGTGTAAAGTCAGTAGAGGGCCTGTGTGCGTTCAGTAGACATTCTTGTGAAGTCTGTGCGGTCAGTGGACAGCCTGTGTGGGATCAGTAGACGATCTGTGTGGGGTCAGTAGACAGTCTGTGTGGGGTCAGTAGAAAGTCTGTGTGGAGTCAGTAGAGGGTCTGTGTGGAGTCAGTAGACATTTTGTGCAGAGTCAGTAGAGGGTCTGTGTGGAGTCAGTAGAGGGTCTGTGTGGGGTCAGCAGACATTCCTGTGGAGTCAGTGGAGGGTCTGTGTGGGATCAGTAGAGGGTCTGTGTGGAGTCAGTAAAGGGGCTGTGTGGAGTCAATAGTCAGTCTGTTTGGGGTCAGTAGATAGTCTGTGTGGGGTCAGTGGACAGTCTGTGAGCAGTCAGTAGACAGTCTGTGTGGGGTCAGTAGAGGGTCTATGTGGGGTAAGTAGAGTCAGTAGAGGGTCTGTGTGCGGTAGGTAGAGGGTCTGTGTGGGGTCAGTAGAGGATCTGTGTGTGGTAAGTAGAGGGTCTGTGTGGGGTCAGTAGAGGGTCTGTGTGTGGTAAGTAGAGGGTCTGTGTGGGGTAAGTAGAGGGTCTGTGTGGGGTAGGTAGAGGGTCTGTGTGGGGTAAGTAGAGGGTCTGTGTGGGGTCAGTAGAGGGTCTGTGTGTGGTAAGTAGAGGGTCTGTGCGGTCACTCTGCAGTTTTAAAATTTAAACTTTAGAAAAATGACTGAATATGAAATATGTATTGTGTCTCATTTTAAAGGCCATTAATTACACCTCAAAGTATCAGCTTCACTGTATCAACCTCACTGTATCAGCTTCACTGTATCAACCTCACTGTATCAACCTCACTGTATCAGCTTCACTGTATCAACCTCACTGTATCAACCTCACTGTATCAGCTCACACTCACACACAGTCACACACACAAACACACTCACTCACACACAGTCACACACACACACACACACACACACACACACACACACACACACACACACACAGTCTCACACACACACACACAAACACAAAGTACTGGTGTCTGTCTCCTCTGGGTCCTCCGGGGGGAGCTCCACTTCATCATCTCCACTTTTATCATCAACCAACGGCTCCTGGGAGGGCATGACTGGATCCTACACACAGAGAGAGAGAGAGAGAGAGAGAGAGAGAGGGTTAAAGCTGATGATATCTCTGCAGTCCGGGTTGACAGTGTGGCCGACAGCGCTCAGTACACTAGCATGTTTTTATTCCGGCTCTAACTTGATAAGCTTCACTGACTGAGTAATGCCCACATATTCTCCCACAATCCTCTATAACTCTCTATAATCCACCATAACCCTCTATAACCCCCTATAATCCACTATAACCCTCTATATCCCTCTATATCCCTTTATAATCCACTATAAACATCTATAATCCACCATAACCCTCTATAACCCCCTATAATCCACTATAACCCTCTATAACCCTCTATATCCCTTTATAATCCACTATAACCATCTATAATCCACTATAACCCTCTATAATCCACCATAACCCTCTATAATCCACTATAACCCTCTATAACCCTTTATAATCCACTATAACCCTTTATAACCCTATATAATCCTCTATAACCCTCTATAATCCACTATAACCCTTTATTACCCTCTATAATCCACTATAACCCTTTATAACCCTCTACAACCCTCTATTATCCTCTATAACCCTCTATAATCCACTATAACCCTTTATAATCCACTATAACCCTTTATAACCCTCTATAATCCTCTATAATCCACTATAACCCTTTATAACCCCAATAATCCTCTATAACCCTCTATAATCCACCATAACCCTCTATAACCCCCTATAATCCTCTATAACCCTCTATAACCCTCTATAACCCTTTATAATCCACTATAACCATCTATAATCCACTATAACCCTCTATAATCCACCATAACCCTCTATAATCCACTATAACCCTCTATAACCCTTTATAATCCACTATAACCCTTTATAACCCTATATAATCCTCTATAACCCTCTATAATCCACTATAACCCTTTATTACCCTCTATAATCCACTATAACCCTTTATAACCCTCTACAACCCTCTATTATCCTCTATAACCCTCTATAATCCACTATAACCCTTTATAACCCTCTATAATCCACTATAACCCTTTATAACCCTCTATAATCCTCTATAATCCACTATAACCCTTTATAACCCCAATAATCCTCTATAACCCTCTACAATCCACTATAATCCACTACAACCCTTTATAATCCTCTATAACCCTTATAATACTCTATAAACCCTATAATCCTCTATAATTCACTATAACTCTTTATAACCCTCTATAATCCAATATAACCCTTTATAACCCTCTATAACCCCAATAATCCTCTATAACCTCGATAATCCTCTATAACCCTCTATAATACACTATAACCCTCTATAATCCACTATAACCCTCTATAACCCCCTGTAATCCACTAGAACCCTTTATAACCCTCTATAACCCCTATGATCCTCTATAACCCTCTATAATCCACTATAACCCTCTATAATCCACTATAATCCACTATAACCCTCTATAACCCCAATAATCCTCTATTACCCTCTATAATCCACTCTAACCCCTTATAACCCTCTATAACCCCTATAATCCTCTATAACCCCCTATAATCCTCTATAATCCACTATAACCCTTTATAACCCTACATAATCCAATATAACACTTTATAACCCTCTATAACCCCAATAATCCTCTATAACCCTCTATAATCCACTATAATCTACTATAACCCTTTATAACCCTGTATAAACCCAATAATCCTCTATAATCCTCTTTAACCCCAATAATCCTCTATAACCCTCTACAATCCACTATAATCCACTACAACCCTTTATAATCCTCTATAACCCTTATAATACTCTATAACCCCTATAATCCTCTATAATTCACTATAACTCTTTATAACCCTCTATAATCCAATATAACCCTTTATAACCCTTTATAACCCTCTATAACCCCAATAATCCTCTATAACCTCGATAATCCTCTATAACCCTCTATAATACACTATAACCCTCTATAATCCACTATAACCCTCTATAACCCCCTGTAATCCACTAGAACCCTTTATAACCCTCTATAACCCCTATGATCCTCTATAACCCTCTATAATCCACTATAACCCTCTATAATCCACTATAATCCACTATAACCCTCTATAATCCACTATAACCCTCTATAATTCACTATAACCCTTTATAACCTCAATAATCCTCTATTACCCTCTATAATCCACTCTAACCCCTTATAACCCTCTATAACCCCTATAATCCTCTATAACCCCCTATAATCCTCTATAATCCACTATAACCCTTTATAACCCTACATAATCCAATATAACACTTTATAACCCTCTATAACCCCAATAATCCTCTATAACCCTCTATAATCCACTATAATCTACTATAACCCTTTATAACCCTGTATAAACCCAATAATCCTCTATAATCCTCTTTAACCCCTATAATCCTCTATAACCCTCTATAATCCACTATAATCCACTATAACCCTCTATAACCCCCTGTAACCCTTTATAACCCTCTATAACCCCTATAATCCTCTATA